>OZ017756.1:600000-834271 GCA_963969365.1 Asterochloris sp. CNOR1 | reverse complement strand
TTCCTCTCTCACTTAAACAACACCAGGCATGGTGGGGCTCGATAGTGAGCCAAGTGGTGGGCTCACAAGCTGTAGCAACAGCCCACCACTTGGCAGGTGACAACCGACACCTGGCAGCGCAGCCACATGCATCAAGCACCCAGGCTGAAGCAAGGCAGAGCAGGTGCAATCCTCCATTGCTGGCTTGGCGTGTGTCTGGGCCTCTCACATTCTGCAGGGCATGAAGCCAGCCTTACTGATGACTAAGTGAGGTGACCAAACATGTGTGGTCAGCGCAGATGGCTGCTGGACCGCCAATTTCATACAGGCTGCAAGGTCGAGTGTGCTGGTCTCCCCCCTGGCTGTAGCATGGGCAGCTGCATCACTGCCTTTTTGGCTTGTGCCGTGAACAGACATCTGCCTTGCTTGGTGAATCCCGTTGAAGTTGCCAAGGCCATGTAGGCTCATCAAGCAACCCCTTGCTGACTTGACTTTCAGCTGTCTCTGTCCTCTATTGCCCAATTCACTGGTCCAGGCTTTGCCAGAGATCATCTACTACAAACCCAGCAGCCTTCAGGTTCACAAGAGCACATAAGCAAAAGGTGACAGAGTTGCTGATGCCAAGTTAGGACATAGGGGGCCACCACCACCTTCGTGTGTGTTGGGCAATGTGAAGACTGTGGTGGACCACATGACAAGAGCCTGCCAGGTCTCTTGCAGCAAGTCCTCAGCTGTTTACTGGGTACGGCAGCTGGGCAGCCGGCACAGGGCAAGGCCAGCTGCCAGAACTGGGCACTGGGGGCTGGATGTTTCTACATAAGTGCCGAGCAGATGACCATGCTGGAGGCTGAGTCTGGCTGGGTTCAATCTGTCAGCGGGTGCCAGGGCATGCAGGCTGAATGCTGGGGCCACTGCCTGCCTCAGCCAGCGTGCTCTGCTTGCAATTGGAGTATGTGCGGGGTGGAGGCACATCATGCTGATGGAGGGTATGCGGCCACAGATGTGCAGGCAGCGCCACCTTCCTGGTGCAAGAGGTCCTACAACACCCGGATGCCAAGTGCAGGACAGGACACATGTGCAGCAGCTCATGCAGGGATGCGAACAACCGATGAGGATTTGAGTGGTGAACTTTCAAGGCTCGGCCGCCTTGCTACTTGACTGCAGCGCAGGGCAAGGTGCAACCCCTTGGCTGCCCTGCATCAGAGCCTGTCTCCAGTCAAACTCCTCAAAGTCACCTCAGCACACCCTGGCCGCCTGATGCGGCCTGGCATGTTGCACAATCTCTGTGAGCAGCAGCGACACTGATTCTGCATCACCCAGGCCAACTTGCAGGCCACCTGCTCTTGTAAGCAGCAATACCCCGCCTCTCGTTGCTGGATCTTAAATCCAGAGCAGAGCATGCGGTCCCACCATCCCAAGCTTAAGTGCTGTCGTTCGTACCACCGGGCAGACTTCCGGAAACTATGCTCTCAGCATTTGATAACGTCCCAGATGTGCTGGTAGGGGCGGAGACGGCATCAGAACCAGGTCAGGGTTTCGTTGCAGTAATGAAGGTGACTGCAGGTGAGAGGCCCGGTGCACACTCCATGCAGCATGCCAGGCCCCAGCAACATCCATTCCGACTCGGGCTTGCTCCCAACATGAAGTCTTTTGTCCTGTGTGGAGGAGCTCGCAGACCCCTCATCGAGGTGACCTGCATGCAGGCTGCCTTGATTCCTCAACCCCCTGTGAGCAGCATGATGTACTGAATGCCAGATCAGAGCCTAGCAGCAGTGTGCAGGTGAGCGATGTCTTGGTTTACTAACCTTGATGCTGGTTGCGTCCTTGATCACTTCTCCTGGCCCATGCAGCCACCTGTAGAGGCTGCTGCTGCGCAGGGTGCCCAGCTTAGCACTGCATGACAGCAGACGCAAGGGTGACGGCTGCCGAGTCTCTGATGCAGGCAATTCAACATGTCCCCATGCAGGCAGAGCAGTGCAGGCTGCAGGTCCGTAGAGGTGTTCCATGCGACATCAGGAAATACTCCCAGATGCTTAAGAGTGCCTCAGATGCATCCACCTTGTTGCACGAGGAGCTGGGCGTCGTACCACAGCCGCAAGCTGACTGCAGCGGATCCACCATGGTACGTGCTTTAGGAGAGAGCAGCTGGCCCTCTGCCTGTCTGCATTGCCTGCTCTCCTGTTGGCCTCCAGCCTGGGTAAGACCCCAAGGGGCTGCCTGAGGCATGGTTGGAAGAGCCAGTCTGTACTGCTTCAACTCGATTAGTCGACTGCGTGCTGAGTCATTGAACTGCGTCAGGGGTGCTTCTGCAACAGCCTGCATCTGCTGTGCTTGCTCATGTGCACACCATGTCACTCCCAACCAGGGGCTTCTCTCTGCATGTGAGGGCGGGCAGTCGTGGGAGGTTGTGCATGCAGACGGTGTCCCTGCTGCTGGTCTGGCTGTGCAAGACGCCTGCAACAGCCATCGACAGCTCGTGGAGAGGGTCACATGGCTGGGTGCACCTTGGAGGCTTGCATCGCTTGTTTGCCGACATTGCCAGCCAGGACGTCAGGGCCGGGGGTTCTGGAGGGGCAGTTCAAAGGCTGGCTGGGCCTTGACAGAGCCGTTCACTGTCGGCCAGTCACTCAGGCTGCAGTCTGTTCCTGCTGCACATGCAGGAGGTGCCACAAATGCCCATGGCCCTGCCTGCCAGCAGCAGTCCAGCCTGCAAGATGGACTGGGATCAGGAGCTAGCTGGCGCCTTCCTGGGCCCCATGGCAGGACACAGGCCTTGCTCAGAAGCACTGGAGGGGCATGGCAGCTCCCCAGTAGCCGCAGCAGCGCGAGCTACAGGCTCAGGCACAGGCTCAGGCTTACACGGGCTGTCGCTGCCCACCCTCCGGCCACGCGTGCCCCGGGGGCCACTCAGAACCCGAGCATGCTTAGGGGACTCAGCTGCAGGTTTCGCGCTGCCTGCTGGCTCGGACGCGCTCCCCCTGCACCACCTGGAGCACACACTGTCAGAGGCAGGCACCTCTGGGGTGGAGGCCTTCGGCAGCTCCCTGACAAGCGCAGGCTCCCTGCAGCACACGCTGACGCACCAGGGCAGCTGCCACTCCCCCCTGGAGTGCGCAGCCCTGCGGCCAGGCTCCAGCCTGGCCCCCAAGCCCATGCTGCTCGACGGCCAGGCCTCCATCTCCCAGCTGGGGCTGGATGCTGCAGCCCAGATGGTGCACCTGGAGGAGGAGGGTGGCACTGCGCTCGGTTGCTTGCCCTTCCACCTGGGCCAGGTCATGCCAGGACCTTTGGGGTACCCCATGTATGGACCCTATGTCCCAGATGCAGGCCTCCTGGGCATGACCATGACCCCACCAGCCTTTGGTGTGGTGGGCGGGTACGGCGTGGACGGGCCCGGCATGGGCCCTGGTTTGGCAGCTGCTGTGAAGCAGAAGTCTAGGCAGGAAGTTGAGGAGGAGATCAAGGTGGAAGCGCAGCAGGGGGCTGTGTTTTGCGTGCCACCGGGCGGCCGCAAGCCCATCCTCCAGCTGGACTGCAGCGAAGTGCTCAGGTGAGACTCGCGCCGTCCTTGCAGCGACCCGCCTTGACGCATGGGTGTTGGTCACCTGCGGGCCAGTGCCTGCCCTTGACACGGTTTTTTCTTATGTTGCTGAAGTTACTGCTATGCACACTCTGTGCTTGCTCTGTGCTGACTGTTGGCCCTCTCCGTGCTGTGGCGCAGCGATAGGCAGCTCTCGACCGTCCTGCCTCCTGTGTCTTTGCTGCTTGCGCCTTGCCAGCCACCCGGACAGGCAGCTCTATGCACACCCTGATTACGTTTGAGTCCATGTACCTAGATGAGCAGCCCCATCCCCGTACAGGGCTTTGGAGGAGATGGGTGCGGCGCCTGCCATTGGCAGCAGTGCCAAGGAACTGGAATCGCTGGAGCTGACAGCGCCCCCTACGGCACCCACAGCCATGATGGAGGCCATCCCGCTGGGGCCCATGCCCCCCGAGCTGGCGGCTGCACAGGCTCTGCCAACCGTGGGATTGCAGGTGAGGCTGCAGTCCTCAGAGGGCCTGCTGTTCAGGCTGCAGAATGGTGCTTTGCATGTCTGGTGAAGGTACAGATGTGCAGGTGAAGATATAGATGTGCAAGCTGCTCCACTGACCTACTGACTGGCCAGAAGCGCCTGCAGGCAGCGCCACCCTGCAAACCCTCGGCGGGGCCTTCCACATGTGCGCATCTCAGGGCTGTGTAGGCTTTGTATCGCAGAAGGCAGTGCTGCACAGTCAATCAGAGCACCAGGAAGGGGCATGTCTATGGTGGCAATCGGCTGCATCTGCAGCAGACAGTCATGCCCAAACAATCAGGGATTCGGTTGACCGGTACCCATAGAAGGTTCCCTTTGATCAAGTACCTGCCACTCTGCAGGTTCGTACACAAGGCCAGCGCAGCCTGTCCGGCAGGAGTTCACCAATGCCAGCGGGACACTCACAGCATTGGCCACCACTCTGCAGGTGTCATGCAGCCAACTCACCGCACCTGTCAGCACCACCGCCAGCTCGCGCAGCCGCTCCAGCAAGCGCAAGCAGCCTGGGAGCAAGGCGGCTGGCGGCAGCCGGGAGGACATCAAATCTGCTCACCTGCGTCCCCAGCCCCAGCTACGGCCCCAGCCGCAGTTCAAGGAGGAGCCGCGCACCCTGCCAGGGTTGGTCGCTGCTGCCCCTGCATCCCCCTCAGGGACAGCTAGCACCAGGGCCATGCGGTGCAGCGCTCGGCGGGCTGCTCGGCAGCAGCAGGAGCAGGCGGCGGAGCTGCAGGCGGTGGTCACAGCAGGGGCGCCAGAGCCGCAGCTGCTGCTGGCATGTGTGAAGACCGAAGTGGCGCCCCCTGCTGGGGCGGCCTCCGCGGAGCTCACTGTGGTGGAGGCGGTGCCGCAGGGGACTGTCTGCCAGAGCTGGTACTTGAGCTCAGGTGAGGGTTGCCCTTCTTGTGCAGCCTCAGTCTGTGGGCTAAGGGCAGCAGATGCAGACATGCAACAGATGCGCTTGCTACCTTGTGGTGACCCCTGCGGTGAAGCCAGTGCCTGAGAAGCTCAGGCACTCAGAAGATGGCCTGCCAGACCTGGTTGTTGAGCCCAGCTGGGGCTTGCCATCTCTCACCAGACATTGTGTTGGCATGTGCACCAGATGGTGACTAGAGGCAAATCCCATGGCGATATTTTGCCGTACATTGTGCCTGAGCTTAGGTGGTCTCCGTTGCTGATGCCTCCTAGAATGGGGCCCCTGACTGCCAGATCTGGTAACCCTGAGGGCCAGCTGCATCCCTGGTTTGTGTAATACAGCCCCTGCAGGGTTACTGCCTATAATGAACCAGCTGGCCCCGTGGCCCCACAGCATGTTTGTCGTGCTGCTCAGCTTGCCCAACAGTATTCCCTAGTATAATGTATGGACAACACCCACAGTGTGCTGCTGCTGCCCCCTCTGCTGCAGCAGACAGCAGGCGCCACGCAGGGCTATGGTAGCAGGCCAACAGCTTGCTAATTTCAGGATTATCCCAGTGTGCTGCGCCTGCTTGGCCCCTGCTGCAGCGGACAGGCCCAAAGGCCAATTTGTGCCAGCTCGCAGGTTGTGGGACCAACTGTTTGTGTTTTGTAACTTACCAGGTGCTGGCCCCTGCCTGCAGCGGACAGCAAGGAGGCACGCAGAGCCTCCCTGGACCGTTACCGTGAGAAGAAGCGGCATCGAGCGGCCGCTGGCTCCAAAATCCGCTACGAGATGCGGCGAGTCAATGCTGAGCAGCGGCCCCGCTTCAAGGTGCGGACCCGCTGATGGCTGTGACTGAGCTCTGCTGCCTGTGCTGCCCCCGTCCTGCTGCCAGATGGGGCAAATTGCAGCTGGGCAGCCACAGGCAGACCTGGTGCACAGGCTTGTGGCTGCCCAGCCGGAGTTTGCCCCATGTGGCAGCAGGACGGGGACAGCACAGGCAGCAGAGCTGCCCAATTGCTGCTCTCACAGACGGCTTGTCTTGCGGGCTGGACATGCCTGCTGTGACACATGTTGATGTCTGCCTGGCAACCCTGGGGAACACTGCCAGGCATATGACGCAGGCCGGACTGTCTCCTTCAGCCTGCACCAGGGCATGACTGGCGCTGCAGAACTGCCAAACTGTGCAGTGCTTCGAGCTAGCATTGCTGCTGGTCGTGCTCATGAAGCCCTGCCAATGTTTCAGCCTACAACCGACACTGCTCTGAACCGCCTGCCTCCTGCAGCCATGCCTGCTGCAGATGGCTCTGCCTCTCGTCGCTCTCTCTGTTGGAGGGTCTCTTGGTTACTGCAGAGCTGATGCCACATGCACAAGTGCCTGCCTCCTGCAGTCATGATTGCAGGCCGTAGACACAGTGATTTCCTCTTCCTGGTGCGGGGCTGCTCTGTTCGAAGCCATTCTCTGGAGCACTCCAATCATGCTGGCTTTTGTAAAGGCACTTTGCTCACAGGGTCTCACGCTAGGCACTTCAGGCTTGCTTTGTTTGGAGGAGAGGAAGCTGACTGACATGGAGCAGCAACTTAAGCCTTCCGTCCTGCAGCCTTCAAAGGCCCTCCCTTTGTCTGGTGCAGGGCCGCTTTGTGAAGCGTTCTGAGCTGGATCACCAGACAAGCATGCTGGTCCCTGGCGGCGAACTGGGCCCTGACAGCCCAGCCGCCTCTGTGGGGTCTGTGGATTTTTTGTTCAATTGATTCCACTCATGCAGCCCTGACACCAAGGTGAGCTGGCGCTGCTCAGCAGGGTTGTCTGCCTTGCAGTGGTTGCTGTTGCATCCGCCGACTGGCCTTGTCAGCTTCAGTGCAAATGGCAATCTGGACTGGCTGTACCAGATCCAGTTCAGTGCTGCAGAAGATCTGTGGCCTCTCCTCTACCATTGTCTGCATGGTGCAGCCTTTGCCCTGCAGGCACGGCCAACGCAATTCTCCCATATGCAGTACTTATTTTTTCTGGGCCCACCTTAGATGCCTGAAAGCCCTTTGACAGATTCTGTGCTGCTGCTGTTCATTCTGTCACGAGCACCAATGACAGCATAGACCTGAGGTCAATTGCATCACTTGTGCCATTGGCTGTTGCCAAGCAGACCTCAGGAAGAGGACACCCTTGGTCGACATGAGAAGACCTTTGGAGAGGAGAGACTCAGTGCCAGTACTCCCCTTAGCACAGACCAAGCTAAGCAGACACAGCTTTTTGAATCTGAACTGCAATTTTGCAATACCCCCCATTTTCTTGGAGTTGGCTGCAAGTTTGCTTGCATACCTGCTTTGCCAATTGAGGAAGTCCAATTCAGTCATTCTGGCACGGATCAGACCCTGCCTGCGGGGTGTTGCGCTGTCTACCAGGCCAGTGATTAGCAAGGTTGCAAAAGTAGCACAGCTTGCACCCAGCAAACCTCCGCTTCAGATGCTGAGCCAGAAATGCCTGGTCAAGCCACGGCTGGGCAGTTTCAGAGCATGTCTGCTTGACTTTAGAAATGCGCTTCCCCATCCTACCATGGGGCATAAGGTGCACCCTGGAACTCCTCACCATGCTGTTCCCTGGACATCCTCACATGCTACACTGCATCTCCTGCCCCGCGAGGGGTATTGCTGAGGAGTTCCAACATCTTGCGGCAGCGAAGCATACCTGGATGTGCCCTGACACCAGACAATTTATGAGCTGGCAATGTTGGTCTCAGTTGGCTGCATGATAAGCAGCTTGAAGGTGAATCTGCTGACAGACTGCCGCCCGAAGCCGATTTGAGGCAGATGCATGCCTTGTATAGAGCACGGATGACCCTGCTGTTCGGGTGCCGTTGACTCCTTGGTTGCTGCACCCCCACCCAGGGCTTAAGTTGGGGGAACATGCCAAATGCGAACATGTACTCAAAAGGGCCGCTAATGCCATCAGATACATTTCCTTCAACTAGGTCTGACTCAGACTCTGACCAGACACCTAAGGACTTGCTCACATGAGCACACACTTATGGGCATCGAGCTGACTGCAAAGAACCTGATACTTAAACTGAACTGAAGCTAACTAATGATGTGCTGGTGGCCAGGCACACTGACATGAAGCAATGCCTAGCCATTGAGGCAACGGACTCTAAATGTAATCTTCATTGACCCAACGAAGGCAACCAGAACTCAACGGCATTCAGGCATCTCACTGACTTGTCTGTGGATTACCCCAAAGCTCCTACACAGCAAAGGGGACCCAGGTTCACAAGCTAGCAGACGGCACATCCGGCAAGCATCTGACCTGGATCAAGTCAGCCTCCACACCTGGGCGATATAGATCTGTGGTGGCAGCCAAGGTCCCAGCCAACGGCTTTCGGAATTGCAGCGGTCCTATTTGACCAGCACATGCATCTGAGCTGCCGCCCCACCTGATAACTACAGCCACCTTCTGACTGCTCGCTGCACATGGGGCACCGGCCTCATTGGCCTGGCTCAAGGGCGGCTCCTGATCTTCAGCAGCATCAAGTCTGACTCATCTTCTGCTCTGCAGATGGCAGCAGTAGGCGCCATCCTGCTGAGGCTCTTGCTCTGCTGCCTGGCAGCCTCTGCTGGGGCGATGCAGAGCCAGAGCCGCATCCTTTTGCAGTCCGATCTGCAAGCTGTCCCCATTGACCCACATGGTGGGCCGCGGAGGCTCCTGCTGTCTAGATGGCTTGCCTGCCTGCTGCAGCCGTGAACTGCATCTGCAGCCCTTGCACAAAGTCTGGCTGCCATGCACTGGCCACTGCATAGTAGCGTCTGGCAACCATGGCCCATCAGTCTCCCACAACATATTTTGCTGGCAGCAGCATGGCTGGGGTCTCTGCCAGCCTGGTGCCTTGAAGGATTGGTCCAGTCCTCTCCTGTGTAGCCATGACTGCCTGCCCGCCAGTGCTTGCCATGACATGTCTTGAGATGGCAGTCCTGCCAGCACATCCACCTGCTTCAGCGGGACAGCTCAAAAAGGTTGTCCCCTGCGCAGACACCCTGGCCAGCCTGGAGGCCATCAGCCCCACCTTCACCCTTAATTCAACCAACACCACCCAGTTCCAGCCAACCCCACGTGCCAAGCAGTACCGCCACGCCACCTGCTCAGCCACCTTTGACAACACGACTGCCATGCCAATGGCAGACCTGAACCCCGGATATGCACTCTGGAAAGTCAGTCGCTGACCTTAGGTTCCACACAGCCTGTGGCTATGGCAGTGGATGTCAAGTTGCCAGGCCCCGCATGCCTGCCCGCCACTTCTGCAAATGAGTACCACTCTGAGCTTGTCAGCTGGGCTGTTCCCCTGCGTGGTGCATGTCTGAGCTGCTCATAGCCTCGCCTGTTGTGACACTGGGTCAGGGGGCCGCTTACCAGGCATGCTCGCCGGGAGCCGCTCAACTGGATCGGGCTGTGCGCCGTTGTCATGGCTGCGACAGTTGTTCATGAGCTGGCCTGTTGCCTAGGTTCCTGAAGATCAGACATGCTATGCAGTTTGGCAGCCTCCAGGATGGCCGCCAGCTGTATGGCAAGTTCACAACCTGCTGTGCTCTCCAGCCCCGCTGCCTCCTTTGTACAGTCAACCTGCGCGGTGCAGGAAAGAGTGAGCCCCGGTGCCCGCAGGTCCTCAAGGTGACACTCACCAACCTCAACGCCACTGCCACCGCGGCTCCACTGGCAGTTAGCATCGCGATGTCACTTCCTGTCACCGTGGTCTCCCAGACAACCACCCTTTCCAACGTCACAACTTCCAACAACACCATTTCTGGGATGATCATCCAGTCCTACCAGGCGCTGGAGCCCAGTGGGTTGACCTCCATCACTGTTGCCCTGATGGCAGCCACGCCCTTCACTGGAGCAGCCCCAGGCTTCTTCCAGCCCACTGCTGTTGTGCTGAACGGCAATCCCTGCTCGGTGAGGAGTCTGTCTTGTGTCATTCGCATGCCGGTTTCTGACAAATGGCAGCATGTTAGCTGCCTGCCTGCTGGGGCTTCCATGCAAAGGCAAACTGAGAGCCTGACAAGCAGCATGACACCCGCTGTGTTGCGCCTGCTTGACAGCCAACTTCCAAGAAGTCAGCAGGGGCAGGGCACACCAAGCAATGCATCATGTGTGGTGCTGGTTGCAGGTCAGTATCCAGCCAGCAAGGCTGGTGCTGCCACAGACCAATGGAAGCACAGGGGCTGGCGCCCCTGCCCCGGGTCCTGCTGCTGGCTTGGGCCAAGCAGCCGCTGCAGAGCTGGCCACCTCTGCCGGCCCCTTGACAACCAGCAATGGAAGGATTGTGGACAGTACAGGCACTGAATTCTATTTAACTGGGGTCAACTGGTTTGGCTTCGACAGCACGGAGACCATGGTAGACGGTGAGCCCCCTGCGGCTATGCGAGTCTTACACTGCTGTCAGGCGTGGCCAGGGGGCTGCATGCTGCGGTGCTGCCAATGGGACATGCTGGGCTTGGCACTGGCTTGCCATGTGCCACAGCTGTCTTGTCCAGTCAATCCACAGCCTGCCGCCATCACATCAACAGCTTGCTTCAGTGCACCCCCTTCCCGTGTCTCACCTAAAGGCAGAAGCAGCATCCAGTGCGTCGCAGACGTGCAGCGCTTTGCCTGGTACCAATTGTTCATGCTGCATTGCTGCAGGGCTCTACGCTGGCTCCACAGAGCTCACCCGCGACTTTGCCACAGTTGTGCTGCGCATCTACTCCCTGGGCTTCAACTCGATTCGCCTACTGACCAGCTTTACCACCCTGTTCACCCTGCCAGCTGTCCCCCAGGGTTCCAGCTGTACCCCAGTGGATGTGGCCACGATCCAGAGCTTTGTGACAGACCCCAATGTGGCGCCCACCTCTGATGCCTTCTTCCCTCAGACCTTGCAGGTGAGACATGGTTTGCGGCTAAGGGGGCAGCTGAGCCTGCTGATGTAAGGCTTGAGTGCAATGGAGGGTGCCTGTGCTTTCGCCAGACGCAGCAAGTTATGGCCACCCACAAACAGGAATGTCAGACTGGCTCGCCCACAGACTGCTGGAGCACCATCTCTGTGCCCTGTGCCTGCAATGCGCTCCAGTGCTTCTGAGCAGCAGCAGCGGCCGTGACGCTGCTCCCGATGGCCAGCATCAGGGTCTTGTCCACACCCCTGCTGCACGCACTATTTCCATCTGCAGCACAGCTGCAAGTGTCCGCAGCCCTGGCCGGGAGCTGCCAGCAACGACGTGCAACTGGTGCTGTGCTGTGCAGGCCTCCACAGCCGAGGGTTTCACAGACCCTGCCGGCCTCTGCAGCACTTACCTGGACACCTTCGGCAGCGATGTTGGTAGCACCTTTGCGCGCTTCCTGGCAGTAGTCAACTTCCTGACAGCCAACGGGTTCTATGTTGTCATCGACTACCAGTACCAACAGGCAAGCAGCACCACATCACTTGTTCCAGCCTCACGCTACTTTGTAGTAGCGTGAAGGAGCTGCAGCGCCGCACTTGTCTTCCACCCGTCATAGCTGCTTCTGCATGCTGCAGGCCTGCTCTGCTCGCATTGCTTGCAGCATGTTGCATGATGGGCTCCAGCATCTGACGACTGAAGGTTGTAGTCTTGCTGGATTCACAATGTCATGGTGAGCAGCAGCTACCTGTCCCTGGCCACGCTGTGCCCTGGATGAAGACTTGCTGAGCAAGCAGGGCTCAAAGTGTGGTTGCATTCATGGTCCCCAGCTGACTTACATACCCTGCCCTGCAGGACACAGCGGTGCTGAGCACCCAGGGCCCTGCAGTGTGGCTCAACTACTGGGTCCAGCTGGCCCAGGGGTTGGCTCAAAACGCAATCACCGCCAACCAGGTCATCATTGATGGAGTGAACGAGCCTGAGATCGCCGGCGTGCGCTGGGAGCCCAGCTCCGGAGGCAATGCCGCTACAGCTGTGGGCTATGGAGCCCTGTTGCTGCAGCTGTGGGATGCAGTCAACCCAATCCTGCCCAACGCGCTCCTGCTCTTTGAGGGCACCTCACAGTACAGCTCCCAGGGTGAGTGGGGCAGGCATGGGATCTTGGCTCTACCGCTGCAGCTGTGGGAGGCTGCCCTAAGCGCTCCTGTGCTTCAAGTGCACGCTGCAGGGGAGCGGCTCCCAGGGTGGGGCACACATTGCTCGCTGACTGCAGGCACCCAGTACCCTGGTCCGCAGTACAACGACGGAGGGGGCATTGCCAGCCAGCCCTCTGTGCTTGCACAGTACCCTGGCATCAGCGACCCAGGGCCGCCCTTCTTTGAGCCCCTCCTGAGTCGCCCCTACATCAACCAGGCAAGCCAGCTCCTTTGGAAATCCACTTGGGCTTTGTTGACCCGCTCTGATCCAATCCACAGCAGATGGCAGTGCCACATGCCTGCTTGCACTCGCAGCGAGCAGCGCGGTGCACAACATCTGCTGACCCAGCACAACCTTGACCCTTGCAGGCGTGCATGCTGCAGCCCTCCAGCCCGGTGCAGACGTGGCACTTGCACCTTGCTCCCTCATTGCGGTCTGCAGGTAGTGGCATCACCCCACGTCTATGGCCCCTCCATCAGCCTGGCCACAGGCGGATACCTGGGGGCAGAGCTGTACACCCGTCTGTCCCAGGCTTGGGGCTACCTTAACGTCCAGGGCTACTGCTCCAGAACTGACCCCACCAACTGTCACCGCTTCCCAGTTGTCATTGGAGAGTTTGGTGAGCTGCAATGCTGCACACCTCTGTATGCATGGAGACTCAGCATCTGAGGGCTGTGCCCAGCTGCTGTGCATGCATGCAGTCGGCTCCTGTGCCTGACCTGTCTGCTGCATTAACACTCGAGCTGCTCGAGTCACAGCTGCTGCTTGTGCTGAGGCATCACCCCTCCAAAATCCATCAGTGCAGAGGCATCCTGTCCGTCAGCTCAGCTGCTTTGGTACATCATGAGGTACCAGTCCCTGGGGCAGCTTGAGTGGGCACGGCCCTGTTGTGCTGTCCTGCAGGTACCAACGATCTGGACCCGGCCTCACCCGATGGCAGCTTCTTTGCCGACCTGGCACCCTACCTGGTGTGCTCTGCTCAGCTGCCTGCCTGTCTTGCGCAATCTTGCTGATGCCCATGCCTTTGCTTTGATTGTATGGCTCTGCTGCAAGCTCTGGCAGAGCACTGTCGCAATGCTACAACTGGCCTTTGCTGCAGCTGGGGGCTGTCTACAGCTTTCAACAGCTGTGATGCATGCCTTAGCTGCAGCTCTATGCTGCACACACTGAGTCATGACTGCCTCGGCAGGATGTGTGTGTCTTGACTGCAGCTGGATCGGGGCGTTGCACCTTCAGATGGAACTCCAGCTGCTGACGGGCTGCACGCGGGTGTCTCCGGCTGGCTCTGGTTCTGCTGGAATGCCAATTCAGGCGACACTGCTGTGAGTGCAGCACTGCCCTGAGGGCAGCAAGCCATGAAGCTTTGGCCTCTGTGTTGTGTCAGGTGCCTGTAGTGGCTGGCTGCGCCAACAAGCACACACTGTCCCACTGCTCATGCTGTGAAGCAGCTGACTTTGTGATGCAGGGCATTGCAACACCTGACACCAGCGCGACCAGCAATGACCAGTACGCCTGGGGGAACATCAGATGGGACAAAATCGACTACCTCATTGGCATCGGCTTGGTCCCCTGGTGAGCAGAATGCCCTTGGCGCCGGTACATCTGTGGTGCCATGACAGGAGCAGGAGCTGTCTCTACTGTGGCTCCCCCTGGTGAGCATCAGAGGGGTTGCATTAGGGCACCGTGTACCTGTCACCTGGCCTGTGCCCCAGCGCATGTCTTCCCTGATGGCAGCAGGCCGGCACCCACCATTCAGGGACAGCGGCACGCTTACCCGCACCCCTTGCCCCTGCCTGCAGCCCTTACTGCATTCATGCACTGCACTGTCAAGCTGTGGAGGCGGCAGGGTGCAGGTGTCACCTCAAAAGGCCAGCACACAGCTCAGCTCCAGGTGTTCTGGAGGTTGCTGCTCTCTAACTCATGCATCACACCAAGCAGCACCTGGTCCATGCACTGCAGGTACCTGGGCAGCACACCAGGCGTCAGGCCCACAGAGCCTGGCGGCAGCACGCCACCAGCCACTCCTGCACCCCCAGTGAGCACTGCTGAGCCCACCACTGTGGCTCCAGTGCTGCCCGTGACCACTTCAGCGCCAGAGACCAGCGCGACACCTGTGCTTCCCGCAACCACTTCAGTGCCAGAAACCAGCGCGACACCAGAGAGCAGCCCTCTTCCAGCGTCTCCCTCGCCAGGCAGCCCAGGACCGCCTGCAAGTCCTCCACCCTCACCAGGTTGCTGCCTGAGACTGTAGTGTGGGACACGGCCAGATGCAAGAGCAGGCAGCCTGGATGCAAGCCTGGCCCTAGTGTTCCGCGAAGGGTGATCCATCGCGAGCCATCACGTGAATACAGGCTTGTGGGTGCGGTCACCACAGAGTTGCAAAGTGTTTCGTTGTGCACTAAGCTAGCCTGCAGCAAACGCCCATGCACCCTATGGCTTCAAACAACTTAGCTGTCCCTGCAGGGGGCGCTCCTTCCAATGCAGCCTGCGCAGTCACATTCTCAACCAGTGGCCTGTGGACCCAGGGCGGACCAGGTGACAGCTGCTTGCGCAATTGTCGCCACCAGCAGGCAGATGACAGCAGCATTGCACTGCTGCAAAAGGCACACATGCCCAGCAGGAGCCCACCAGGGCCTCCACAATCAATAGGGTGCAAGAGGATCACCAGTACTACTGCAGATGTCCCAGCCCAACATGTTTGTTTTGGTGTCAACTGGTAAATGGTGTACCTCTGCAGCTGTGCACTGCTGCATACCCCATCCACCTGAAGGTGAGTATGCATCCACACCAGAATTGAAGTTAGCAACCTGACTGGTCCCGTCTGCCATGCTGCAGAGCTGTACTCAGCCATCAACTACCAAATCAGCAACTCTGGCAGCAGCCCGATTGTGGTGCCTTTCAGCATTGTTATTACAGCCACACAGTATGTGAGTGTCCCACAGACATGGAACTGGGATCTGACCAGCTTTGCCTCCGGTGTTGCAACAGGCAGTGCCGGCGACTTTTACAGCACCGTGCAAGCAAATGGCGGCAACTCTGTAAATTTTGGCTACATTGCAGCCAGCACTGGGCCAAACTTTGCGCCCCAGGTTGTCAGCATTGCAGGCCTGAGCTGTCAGATTGTTGCAGCCTGAGACCAGCAGCAAGTGCAGCCGCCTGCAGTTCCTCTGTCAGGCTCAAGACCCACTGCTTTCATTTATTGCCTCACAACTTCAATTTGATTATTCACCGACATTTCATCATGGGCCCATTTGACTCACAGTCTTGCGCATCTGCCCCCTTTCCCATCTCCATTAACCAGTACCTCTCAATTCCTCTTCAGCAGGCTGCTGCTGTTTTAGCACACATGTCTGCTCAAGCTGCTGAGCACTTGGCTTGAGATGAATGGAGGTTATTTCTTTTTTTGTCCCACTGGAACAAAAACACGTCTGGACGGCATGGGCAGCAAACACAGAGGGTGCATGTTTAGGAGCTGCACACAAACAGCACCTTGTGCAACATTAGGTGTATTGAGGTCTACTTGGGCTCTCAGCTGATGTACCGGTCAGCCTGCTCTGTGAGGAGTCTGGCAGTGTACTTTGCATCGTGAAAGAGGGCAGCCACCTCCTTCAAGTCACCCTGTGTGATCTTATCTCGTCCATTCTTCTCAGACATGATGCCTGCAGAGAAGCATTGCAGGCACTGTCCAATGTCTGCTCCACAATACATCTGCTGAATGAAGCAACAGCCTAGTGCACTCCTGCTGACTGGCTTGGCTCAGCATGTGCCCACCGCTCAAGTGGACTGCGAGTCAGCAAACACTTGACTGAACGCTCAATGGCATGCCATGGCAGACACCAGGGGCCACAAGACCAATGTAAGCCCTGACTGCTGAGCACAGCCTGTGACAAGCTTTGCATATGCCGGCATGGGCCAGATGCTCACCGGCAGGACTGAGCAGCTGCACTGCATGCCGCAGCGAGGTCCTCTCCCCGATCTCCCCCAGAAATGCCAGCGACTCTGGGCTGTCATACGCAATGCCTTCTACCTGCAGCACACAAGCACAGTCTATCTGAAAGGTTTCACGCTATAGCTGTCCACCGCCAGATGTGTTCGAACCAACTTGATTGCGCAATCCTTGGTCTGTCAGACAAATGTACTGCCCAGTCTGGGCTTTTTGAGCGTTCTCTGAGCAAACATGTGAGAAGGACCCCAGTGTATGTGCTTGCCTGAGCTCTGAGCGCCAGGATGGCCACCATCTCCTCCAGATTGTATGGTAGGGTTCTGATGATGACCAGGCGGTCTAAAAGGTCCACAGGGACACCATGAGGGGCCGTGATGTCTGTGCCGCGGATCTGCAGCCAGGGGTAGGGCAGCAGCTCAGCACAGTGATACGTGACTGTGCATCTCTGCCATTGCTGGCCGGCAGCATCAATCACAGAGGCAGGTGCGGTCACAGTAGTGGACGCAAAAGCAGCTGCCGCAGCCAGCAAAGGACGCCCCTGCACCACCAGGTGCAGTCCCACCTGGCAAATCCCGCGGTTGGTGGCAAAGATGACAATGGGCGCCAGGCTGCTCTCCAGGGCTCTGTTGAGGTAGGTGAAGCACTCAATGTCCAGCATGTGCACCTCGTCAATGAACAGCACTCCAGGTACCAGCTCAGCCACACCCTGGTCAATGTAGCGGTTGACCACCTGCATGGGCCCAGTGCTTCACTGCAAGGAGTGCTTGCCCATCCTCAGGCACGCAGCAGCTCAGCCATGCCCTGGCCAGGCCACAATCGCCCACCTGCTGGACGCAAGAGCAGGAGCAGGTGTCATGCTCAGGGCAGCTGCTGAGAACAGGCACCACTGCAAGGAACCTGCAATGCGCATCACCAGCGTGGACAAAGCTAAGGCACATGCAATTGCAGCCTGCCCAGGGAAAAACTTTGAATGGATCTCCTGCAAGGCAGCGTGATTAGTGTGGGCAACCGGCGCACATTGACAGCCCCAGCGCCTGCAGCTAATGTGGCCAGCATTGCGATGCATTGGCGATTCAGTGTTGCAGCTGACCACCTGCAGGGCACCAGCAAGCCAGCATAGAAGAGTTGGACGCAGTTAGCCTGGCCAACCCTGCATGAAGTTTGGAAGGCTAAAAGAACGACAGGATTTCAGGCAAGGTCCAGTCCATTTCAGCCCAGTGTTGGGCTCAGCTTGGTCATGGCACTATTGCGCTTGGCGCAGTCCACATTGCTGGGCAGGGAGCATCCTGAGCATGACAGAGAGCCAGGCTACCACCTGTACTGGCCTGTGCAGATGTGATGATCATCCACTGCTGGCCACGCAATGTCTTGACGTACTGCACGCGGCTTGTCAGTGTTCTCAGTCTTTTCTGCATCGCGATGAGGCCAGCCACAGAACCCTGGACTGGCACACCGACTGCTGGTCGGCCAGGCCGGCACAGCAGTTGAGGACACAGCCTTGCTTGCGAAGTCAGCAGCCGAGAGCACACCCTGGGAGACATGGCTGCCCACCTTGTTGATCTCCTGCCTCAGCTTGTCTGTAATCTCAGTCTTCTTGGGCTTGCTCAGCTGTCCCATGATGCTGACAATGTCCTGTCCCCCCTGGGGCTTGGCATTGGCAGAATCTAGGTCGTGCAACGTCACATCCTGCACGATCTCCTTCTTCTTGTGCACATCCCCACGCGGCAGGGGAACATACTCCTCTGCCTCCAGGTCAAACTCTGTGGCATAGGCGTCGCAACGCCCCACGCGCTTGACTGCGCCTGAAGGTGCAGAGAACGGCAGGTCATGAGCATTGATAGCAGCTTCCCAGCCCCGGCAGGCATAGCTGAGGGGAAGTCATGAACACCTGCAGATCTGAGCAGGGGATAATGGCCCATTGCTTGGGAAGCCTGCAGGCAGGAAGAGCAAGGTGCTATGAGCACCTGCAGGCCTGAGCTGGGCGAACTTAACACAGAAGGGGGCAGCTGTTGTTTGGCAGCGCAACACACACATGACAGCGCCTGCAGGCATGGCATTGTGCCAGTTGTGTGCACTGCTGTAAGTTCTGCTGCTGCATGAAGAGCCTGGGACACCGGAGATCATGAGCGCCTGGCCAGCCTGGGCTGGGCAGGGGTACACAAGGGGACAGTGGTCGTCTCCCAAAGACACCTGGTCATGGGGGCCTGCAGTCTTAGGCTGGGCATGCGCCGACTGAAGCAGTGGCTGTGACTAAGAGACAGCAGAGTGTCATGAATGCCTGCAGGCCTGAGCTGGGCATGGGTACAACTGGCAGTGGCTGTGACTCAGCGCCTCACGCACATGCCTGAGCCATCAGCAATTATGCAGGGGTGAAGAGGTTACCATTGGGCATGGGCTGGCTCTACAAAGAGATGTGGCAGCAGCAACACGGCCCAGCAAGTTGCAGCTGCAAAGGACGCTACATCTGGCTTAGACGCTACTAGTTTTACCGCTGCTGATGACTGGCACGCCTGCTCACAAATCCAGACAGCACTGGCTCTGCACATGAGTGTGCACACCTACGTTGCAGAGCCACTCACCGCTGTTGGCCTCGATGTAGATCACATCTCCAACGATGACCTTTTCTTTCTGCAGGCTGTCGTAGATGGTGGGGTCCAGCTTAAGCTGCTTGGTGCCCTTGACTGTGCGCAGGCCAATGACAACATGGGAGATGACCTTGCCGTACCCGCCAGCCTGCAGGGTGAACATCGTGACCATGTTGCTTTCAACCGCCCTGCAGGCATTTGCAGGTGCAGACTGCAAGCCTGAGCGCACTGAGGCCCCCCACCCCAGGCAGGCAGCTGCAAACTGAGCACTGCGCTGACATTCTGGATGAGTCCAACAGCAGATATGCAATCTGGTTGTATATGCCAGCCTGCTTAGGGCAACAGGTGGTCGGGAGCTTGCTTGCGGAGAACATCCAGGACCATCCAGGGTGGTTGCTATCGGTGCGCCTGCAGAAGTGCAGCTGCAGGCTGAGCAGTGCACTATTGGTCTGCATGGGCCCAAGGGCAGAGATGTAACTCAGCCTCCCAGCCTGCCAAAGGACACGCTCATGCAAACGATTATATACCAAGCCTGCAGGAGGTGGACATTGGTCGGCAGGACGCCAGAAAAAGCCACTTGCAGATGTGTAGCAGTCTTAAATGTGCCAGCCACAGAGTGGCTGGTAGCCAATGCATGAAGTGTGCTCATTCAGGCCCCACTTATGTGCTCCTGTGCTCCCCGAAGCCAGCAATCACCCAGATGGTAGGCCTGAGGCCATTTGGCATTGTACGAACAGGATGTCCTAAAAACAGACCGATAAGGGGACGTCATGCAACTGTGCTACATCACAGCAAAGGCAGGCCCACATGCAGCATCAGACACAAAACCTGACAGTCGAGGAGGGTGGGCAACACGCAATGAGAGCGCCTGCTGGAAGCAGAGGGGCAGGCTGCATTGGAGCTGCCCCGCCAGGAATCAGCAGCTGTGGTTGGCAGGTGTCAGGTGCCTGCTCGATGTATGCACAGGGCTCACCTGGTTTTCTGTTTCCTCCGGGTTGAGCTCCACCACCTCGCCCTCATACACCTCCTTGTTTTCTTTGATGCGCAAGCCTGCACAGGTAAAGCGTGGGGCATTGCTCCTAAGTGCAGATCAAGCGCAGCACCAGGAGGGCTTGCAGCCCTGCATGCAGCCTTGCTAATCAGCCATGCACTCCACAGCAGCACGCAGCCTGTAGGGCTGTCTGCTTGCTCCTTGCAGCACTGCAGTGGCGTTTGCAGACTGAACAAGCAGGCATGCAGGCAGGCGGCTGGTGGCAGCTGAGGTGGGGGGGCTGGAGATGGCTTCCCCAGTGATGGGGTCTTGGAGCAGTCCCCAGCACCTCCAGCTGCCCCTGTCACGCGGCAACAGAGCAGGACACAGCAAGCGTGCTTCTGGCTGCTGGGACAGATGCTGCACGGCTGCAAGAGTCAGCTCTGCTCCACCACGGAATCTCGTCCTGGGCGTCTCACCGAGATGACCTCCTGGCTCACAAGGCAACCTTACCGACCTACAATAGGCAGAGCCTTCCTACGCAATGCTCAAACACATCACAATACCAACCGCACAGTGACACACAAGACACAGCTGCGCAGGCGTTGTTTGAGTCACCTATGGCTCGCCTGAAGTGCTCCATGAGCACTGCTGTCTTTTTGACCTCGGAGCTGTACACCTCTGAGCCCACCATTGGGCAGAAGGGTACCTTGGTCCCAAGCTCCTGAGCAATCCCCAGGGCTAGAGCTGTTTTGCCGGTGCCAGGGCCCCCTGCAAAAGGTGCTGGACATCCTGAGAGGCTGTCTTGCTGGTCCCAACATATGCATCAGCCTAGTGTTCTGTACTCGTCAACTCAGCTGGCCTCAAGCTTCCTGGCAGGGCTGCAGGCATCAGCCAGGGAGCACAGGCATGGAGCAGCTTTGCCATGCGGCCTCATCACCATGGCCTGCTGGGCCAGAGTGACCTGCCAGCTTGTGCAGCACCTGGGGAGTGCACAGGTGACCAGGAGCACTTGAGCCAGCCTGTGTAGCACCAGTGCGGGGCTGCTCTGCCAGCTTGCACTGAACCACCTGTCACCAAAGCACGTTTGTGAGCCATTAAGGAGCAGGAGCTTGCGCAAAACTCCCCATGCTATGCATCTGTGCACCGAGGGTGCCACAGCTGATCTGTCGGCAGCAGGGCTCTGTCCACTTGCACGGCAGTGCCTGTCCTTGGACAGTGCAGACTTCCAGAGGGCGGGAAGAGCATAGCAGGGCCTGTCAGGACGAGTCTGAACGTGCCTCAAGCATGCTGTGACCTACCTGTGAGCAGCAGCGCTCTGCCTGCCATCTTCTTCTGCTTGATCATGTCCACCACCACCCCACAGGCGCAGCGGGCTTCCTCCTGCCCCACAAAGCCAGCTCCCAGCTGATTGGCTTCGCCATTCTCTGCAGGCAGGAGAAGCGCTCCTATCCAGACAGCACTGCGCCTGCCTGACAGCTGCTGCTGACCAGCCTGCTTGGCAGGCTGAGCATGCCAAGCAGCCTTGCGTTGCTGGCAGCAATGCTGGGCGGCTGGCATAGCCTGTCTGTGGTGTAACTTACATCGGCCAAGCAGTCTAAGGCCTTGCGCCTGGCGTAGTGGCCGTCAGTGTGTCTGCAGGGTCGCACCTTGCAGACCAAGCCCCTTGATGTGTGTGTGGGTGGCAACTCGCTGCGCTTTAGTGGTGGAAGCAACCTCCTCGATCCTCATGCTGCTCGCGGCAACTGACACGTCTGAGGGGGCTGACCTGCTGGTGGCCCAAGCAGTCACAACCCGCTGTGCTGCTGATCAAGTATCATCAATGATGCTGCTTCTGATCTCATCAGTGACGACCAATAGCAGGACAGCTGCAAGCAGTGGCACAATTCTGCCTTAGATTTCTTCTGCAATGAATCTGCTTCTCTACCAAGCAACTGCAGGCGATCTGAACTTCGCCAGCAAGGATCTGTGCACAGTCTCCGAGCTGTAGGCAGCAGCTTTGACCGTCAAAACGTATTACAGAAAAGGAGTGGACCACTTCACTCCTCTTCCAGCCAACAGCATTTGCTCAGAACACTTAGTCCCAACAGCCTCCCGTCACAATGGGTTGCATCGCCGACCTCATCCTCTGCGTCTGCTGCTGCGTTGCAGGTAAGTGCGACCTTGCATGCTGGCGTGCAGCCTGCTAGCCAACGGCTCAAGGGTCGTTGGCAGTCCGTACCTTGCTGTGCGCTGAACGCAGCATCCTGAGCTGGATGCCGGTGTTGCTGCAGCTGAGGACTGCGCAATTGCGGTCGAGAATTGCTGTTGCTGCCCATGCAACACGATGTGCGGGGGTCCTGTGATGTGGTGAGTGCCTGCTGGGAGACAGCCAACACCTTCACAGTCACTTCTCGTTTGACTTTGCCCACCTTTTTGAGCAGCTGCTAACGGCTTGCCCTGCCCTCCTGTAGACAAGAGGGTCTCAGCTGAAGGCACAATCCTCCTGTCTTGAGACCCTGAAGTATATTTGACACCCATGCTATCAGTCTCCCTTGCTAGCCTGCATATTGTCAAGCCTTGAACATTGTTGCATTGCCCCCACTGGGGTGCTTCACCCATTCCGCTGCTCAAACTGTCAAGGGTTCAAAACATCAAGCTTGAATTTATGAGGTATATGGCACAGTTTCAAAAGACAAACAGCTAGTCTCACATGGCAGCCCTGCCGCTTGCCGTAAGTGAAGAAAAGGTGAAGGCCTGCCATTAGGCACTGCCAAGCACCATGGTGCCTCTCCTGAGGCTGCCTCAGTCCTCATACACTCTGCACTCATCTGCCTCTGGGTTGTCGTCGCAGTACTGGTCCAGGGGGTCTGATTGCCCCTTCGCCTGCTTCTTGTCTGCTGCACTTGCAGACAGCTCCTCCACCTGCAGGCCAAGCAAGTCATGAGCTGGGTACGGTGCTGAGCTCCAAGACACTGCTGCTGAACAGGTTGCAGATCGTCCTGTTGGCCAGCAGCTGCTGTGTGCTTGACTGTACCAGGCCAGATGTACTGCTGTACTATGCACCGAGTTTGAGGGTCCCCAACCAGTACACAGGCTGTAAATGTAACGCCCTGTATCTGACACGTCTGCCAGCAAGGATGCCCCCAAGACTTGCAGCCATGCAGCACTGCTGAACAGGAGCAGATTGCCCAGGCCAGAAGCGCTCTGTGGAGACACAGGTATGCTCAAAGGACCTGGCAGTGTCGCACAGAGCTGGCTTGCTGCACAACTTAACAAGCTGCCCCTGAAAAGCCAGCCAGTATGTGCATGTGCAGTCCCTGAAGAGAGGATGTTTAGCAAGGCTCTTTGGTGGGTGAGCGCATGGCCAGATGTTCGTGCCTGGCCTAGGGCACAATGCCCTCCTCCAGCCCCAAGCACAGCCAGGGTGCAGAGCCCAACACGCTGCACAATGATCGACAGCCCCAGCTTACCTCATCCCATGCAGCTGCGCACTCCCCTGCAGAGCCAGACTCGCAGGTGTCCCGCGCACTGTCAATTGCTGTCTCAACGGGGCTCTTCTTGTCTGCCACTGCGGGCTCAGCCCGCACCACCAGCAGGTCTGCATAACAGGCGCAACCTTGCACCACAGATCACTTTTTGGGCCCAGGCTGCCCAGGCAAGCTTGTCAACTGCAAGCACAGCAGGTGCCAAGCAGAGATGCATCAAGATACATACTCTGTCTGACGCGAGCCCCCACGCCGGATGGCCTCACTGCGGCCCTGGGCCTCGCAACGGCGGCCTGCTTTGCGATTGAAGTCTGCATATTGGTCGGGCTGTGGTCTCAAGGGGAGTTTCAGGCTCCTGGTGTAAGGGATTCGCAGGCAGGCTAGGGATTTTCTTTTTTCTCGGCTGGTGTGGTCATTCGACGGGGCACATGACTTGTGGGGGAAGCTTGCGGGCGCAGATGGGTTCACTGCTTGGCAGCAAAGCAGAACGTCATCATTATCTGGAGATGGTTGGCCTCCCTGTCCTTGGCTGTCTGCATGCTTGAGGTGGGCCTTGTCGCTTGCTGTCATGCCAGCTGCCATTCATTTGGCAGCGGCTGCAAGCATCGTGCATGTCAGAGGCAACCATTCCTCTGAAGCTGGGGTTTTGTGCTGCTTGCTGGTGCATCTGTCGGCTGGCTTGGTCGCATGCCTGGCGCTCTTGGCTCCTGGCCCACCTACATGCAGAAGCAAGAGGACACCGCTGATCTCAGATGCTGGAGCATTGTTTTGCTGTTCTCCCTGCTGTCAGTCCCTGCAGCTCTGCCTTGCCGGCACGTATGAGCAAAATCAAGCTGCAGGCCACCAGTCTCTGCCTCCTGCACAGCAACAGCATCCCACTTGTACAGCGCCGCATGCAACAGCAACTGTCGACTCATCAACAGGTTTGTCACACAACACAGGCTCCAGCCCGATTGTTGCAGCCCGCCCTCCTTCACTATATTGTCTGACAAGCAGACTCTGCCAGCTTCTGATTCCCCCCTGCCCGTGAAGCAATATAACAAAGCTTTCAGCTGTCTCAGGACCTCAGCCAGGCCCCCAGCATCAGGCCATCCGGGGCTTCACACAATGTGTTTGGCAACCCCTGACCCAACCCGAGCAGCCAGCGCTGCTGCTGCTCACTCTACACCTTGTTCCATTGCAGGCACTCAGCAAAGTGCTGCTTCCGCAGCATCTGTTAGTATCAATAACATGGGCACCTCTTCAGCAGTCTGTGCCTGCTGCTGAAGAACAGCTGGCCTGCAGGCCAGTGGTCACCAGACTGTCCTACACAGCGGGGTGGTCTTGTGCATGTACTCAACCCCTCAATGTGTAACAGGCACCCCGCACGGCTAACACATGCTCAGCATCAAGCGCCTGCTAGATGAAGGAGTGGCAGGGTCCAGGCTCAAAACAGAAGAGAGCATCGAAACTTTGAGTAATGGGCTGCATGCCAACGGTGCTTCGTAGATGGAGGACCCATCTCAAGAGGGCAGATTAGTGTAAGTCAAAGAATTCATTTGAGCCTCAGCTGGTCAGGGTTCAGTAACAGACTGCCAAAGGCGTGATGCAAAGTGCCAAGCAATCAGATGAATCCTTTGGAAGAGCTGATGTCAAGCTCATGTGTTCAAAAAAAGGAGGGGAGCAAGCCTGCTCGAGGGCCGCATATGTCTGTGCAGTTGTCGATGCCCAGCATCTGCACCTCATGCCAGGATATATTTTGCTGGGGGAGCTGCAGGCCTGTCCAATGAGGGCCTGCCCCATCTGGCGGTGCAGTTGACTGTGCACAGCGCATCTATAGCATGGAACCAGGGCCAGCTCTTTCTGGTGCCACGGTCGGGCACTCCCCGTGTGATCTTGGTGGCAAACTCCTCCTGTGGGGGGGGAGGCCTCGTCAAAGAGCAGGCCAAAGTGCATCCTGAAGACCAGATGCGCTGCCTTTGAGGAGGCCCCTGTCTCACCTCTGACTTTAATACGTAGTGATGCAAGCTGAGGTAGTGCGAATGGTGCCGTATTGTTTGATGACTGTCCAGAGGCTCCATGTCTTCTGTGACTGCTAAGCTGCCATCCCTGAACCGAAACTGGTGGGGATTGCCATTGTGGCCGAGCACCTGTGCCGCATTGGCAATGACCTGGGGAGCAGCAGGTTCAGAAGTCTCATTTCTGGAGTGGCACGCAGCAAAGCTTGTCACTGGAGCTCACCTTGACATGCAGGGTGTCATTGTTGCTGCCGTCAGTAGGCATGCACATGTCATAGGCCTCGAAGATGTTTGGGCTGATTGGGCGCTTCTTGTGGCCAGAGCTGCCAAACACAAGCCAGTTGACTGCCAGGCCTGCAGTCATCGCAGACAGCTAAGCTGCTGCAGCACACTCAGTCGCGGGGGAGCTGCAGCTATTTGCTATGGGCTGGCAGTGCTTTGCTGAGGGCTGGGACTGGGCTGCCCATGGCTGATGGCTGGAAACTGCTGCCTCGGGCTGCACACTGCATCACGCATGAGGGTGTCCACTGCAGGCACTTCAGAGCTGTTCATGCCAGGGCATTGTGCTGCAGCCAGGATGGCGCCAAAGACACAGGTGATGGCTGGAAGTGGCGGGAGCATGCGGGCACCAAGGCTGCTGATGTCTCTCTCATCGAAAGCTGAGATCTCTCTCTCTCTCCACGCCCGCAAGGTATGCCAAAGAGTTACGCCAGTTGTTGCCTCTCATACTAGGGTCTTGCAAGCCAGGTGTCACCTCCGAAGGACTCATATTTCCTCAACAAGTCAGGCAGCATGGGGAATCGCTGCCTGTCCCTAAGCACCAGGAACTCATCAACGTCTAGGAAGGCCAGGAAGCGGTGCCGCGAGGAGTATTTCTCTATGCACCTGCAGCATGACGTATGTGCAGGATGTGTCTTGGGGCTGCAG
Source organism: Asterochloris sp. CNOR1 (assembly GCA_963969365.1). Lineage (NCBI taxonomy): Eukaryota > Viridiplantae > Chlorophyta > Trebouxiophyceae > Trebouxiales > Trebouxiaceae > Asterochloris > Asterochloris sp. CNOR1. The sequence goes on along the minus strand of OZ017756.1, from coordinate 808,343 downwards.
AAGGTGTGCCGATGGGATGAGGAAGGGGGGCAGTACAATCAGAACATCAGACAGGTAGCAAGGCGCTGGGCATCGGCAGCCAACCTGTTGTAAACAAAGAACTGGGCGGGGTCGGTGTGTGCTGGCTCAGAGTCTGAGAACCATGTGTATTGTATATACCCATCATCTATGAGGTCCTGAACCGCTGTGCTCATGGGGACGGAGCTGTCATGATCCCAGAGATATATGCGTGAAACACCCATGCTCCTGTGCCACTCAGCCCAGAATTGGAGATCGATGGCCTGATTCTGCAGCAGGACACTCCAACACTGCAGTGGTGTGTGGCAGTACATAGCATCGAGAACAGCCAGACCCTGGCAGGGTCCAACTTTCCAACAGGGCTGCCAGCAAGCCTCACCTTGGCAACGGCACAGATAGCCAGGTATTCCAGAGGCTGACCAAGGGTGACGGTTGCACTCAAGCTCTGCAGGAGTCGCCTGGGCCTGCTGCGTCCCATCAGTGGCAATGCTGCCAGACATCTGCATTGCACATGAATCATTCACTTCAGGTGGCTACATCTGATTTGCTTGCCCACTCCCTGCAGGGACGGTGCCTGAGCAAGGTAGTCAACAGATTAGCTGCAGTTTGTATGAAGGAGTGCACTCAGGGCACTCACCTAAGGCAGCTCAATAAGAGCACCCCTAAAAGGATGCACTTGAAAAGAGATGCCCTGCTTTCAGACACCTGCAAGTGCCTGATCTCTGAAGCTACGCTGGGAGGCTGCTTTGAGGGCTGGTGGCCAGTTATTGCACTGCAGGCACGCATCTGCTCAGACCGTAGTTCGCTGACGAATGCTTGGAAAGGAGAACCATTTTTTGCCTCCCAACACTTCTTTTCTTTGAACTGATGACACTGTTGGTTCAAAGTGTGTCTCAACAGAATGAATGAAATAATGCAAAGAGAGCAGAAGACAAGAGCTACGATCCCAGCTACTTAGTACCAGGGGCTGGAGGGCCACCAACCTTTGCCTGCTCCACAAGCTGGTCCTGCGCCTCAATCACCCTTGTGATGGCCTGCATGGAAGCAACAAGCTCCGCAAGTGAAACACAGGCAAGCTCCGCAGGCAAAACGCAGGCAACACCCATGACAAGTGGCCAGAACTGCTAAGCGCTTGCCTTCTTGCTGGGCTCCTGCATCTCGCCAGCCAGCAGCATCTCATCCAGCATGAAATAAGCCTGCAGAGCATGATCCTGTTGCATGAGCAGCTGAACCATGTAGTGCACAGAGTTAGGAACTGCATGTTGTGGTGAGCAAAAGACTGAAGGCTGCAGCACACAAATGCTGGCCCTTCCTCTCTAGGGGAAGCAGCAGCGCAAAATAATTCTGTTCATCTCCCAAGAGGAAAATGGCATGGGAGACCAGGACATCCCGGGAGCGCAGCTTTGGTGAACTATGCAGCAGGCTGAGCCTGATGCAGTGTGACACACCACTGTCCTGTCAGCACGCTGCCTTCTTGTGTCCCTGAGCCATGAACAGCATGCTGAGTGCCAGCTTTTGAAGCATCTGACACCAATCAGCATGACCACAGCATGCCCTCCCGCCCCCCACAGCCCCCCCCGTCCCTGGTCCCAGTCCACCTCCAACCAGCCCAGAGCAATGAGAGGGAGGTTGCACCCACTGCAGTGCTTTCCTGAGGCCCTCAACCTGACAGGGATGAGGCCCCATCCAAAGGTGTTCTCCTTGTGCAGTGCTCTGCCATTAGCAGCAGGCCACAAGGAGTGCTGGCCAAGACCACAGGCTCGGAGTTGCCTTCACACACGCGGCATGGGCATGTTACTGCTGCTTTTGCACACCCGTTGTATATGTTGCAGACGAGGTCACGTCCTGATTTGTCGAGCCAAGCAGTGCAATGAAGCAGCAGGCACAAGCAGCTGCGCACGCATCAGGCCCAGATCTCAAAGCAGGCCTTCAGCACTTGACTACAGCCGTTCACAGTCATCTGCACCTTGCTGCAGCGGCAACATGCTGAGCAGCATTTTAGGGAAGCTGAAAATAAGGCCCGCCTTGCAGACAATGCCAATAATGCAGAAAGTCCCAGCGCTGCGCAATACAGCAGCAGGCTTACACTGCGGCGCACGCCAGGTCGAGACCTTAGAGCAGACCTTGCAGCACTTGACAACAACCCTTTCGAAGTCAGGTGCATCCTGTTGCAGCAGCGCAACGCTGGCCGCACCTTGTGAAAGTTGAAGATGAGGTCCAGCTCGCAGACATTGCCAAAGTAGCGGTCCAGGACCTCAACAAAGTGGTGAATGATCTCCAGCGTGAGCAGCTCATTGTCTGTGGAGTCCACGCCCATCACAAAGTACAGGCTGGCATACCGCTTGTACACTACCTGCAGCAGGCCAGTCACAGCTGTGTGACACCTCTAAAAGCTTGGCCAGCAGCTGACCGTCAGCAGCAGCACGAGCCTGCACAGAACCTGGATGGCAGTCAGCTGCCTTACCTTTGAGTCTCTGTAATCAAGGAAGTTACAGAGCTTCACGGCTCGTGCAAGAACCATCGGGGTCACATCGCGGACCACCTACAGCAGTAATGAGCTTGCTCCCACCCTGCTGCCAGCTGAAGTGCCAGCCAGGAACACACACTGCCACTGCACCTTGGCTCGCTCCTTCTGCGTGTACGTTGTGTACCACTTGGCAAGGCGCACCTTGCCCTGCCTGCTCAGCAGCAGGACAAAGCGCACGGCCTGCAGTTGGGAGGAGCTCTGAGGTCTTGCACCATCACTAACTGCATACTCAGAGGGGCTTACCATGAGCTGGCCTGCCTCTCTGAGTCACAGTATGAAGGCTAATGCCAGTGTGCTCTGCTGAGGTGTCTCCGGTGGTGAGGTGCCCAGTCTGATCAAGATTGAGGCAGCAATCTGGAGATGAACGCAAGAGCCATGTTCAAGCGTCTGACGGGAGTGCACAGATCGGAGAGCTTTGAATTTCGGGCAGCCCTTCAAAGTCAGATCAGCTAGACAGGACAGCGATCTGTAGGCAGGGGTGAGAGTTGAAGTTCACTGCCATGTCTCGGCACCAAGCCAGCTGCGCTGTCCCAATTGGCTGCGCTCCCATGCAAGCTGCCTACAGCACTGGAGCAGGCCTGACTGACAGGCATTGCAAATCCAGGCCTGTGGCTCCAGCATTCTGCGCATGCTGTACCTGACCCACCAACTTTGATGCGCGTCATGGCACGGCTCTGATAAATTGCATTGCTGCTGCATCGGGACACCACGTGTGAAGCCCCTATGCAATGCTACTCATGGCCGAATATCTTCTCATGGCCTCACGCAGATCTTGTTGCCTGCCTGCAGGCCGCTGCGGCTGTGGCGTGAGCCCAAGCTGCTGACACCCGCAGAGGAATTAGACAACACAGCGCAGGGGACTTGTGCATGAGCACACCTGAGCCAGACCAGTACCTGGTAGCTGCAGCTCCTGCATGCCGAACAAACACACCGAGCACTATGCAGTGTCCAGTGCGCAGCACTCTGCAGCAGCCAATGGCGTGGAGCGCCACAGCTCGCAGCCTTTCCTGACTGAGCAGCAGCGGGCTGCCTTGGACGCAGCGCTGGCTGCTAAGCAGAGCGCGCCAGGTGACTGCACCGCTGCATGTCCTTGCATTCCCTGCGGACCAGGATTGAGGTGACCAATCTGCAGCATGCCCTTGTAAGGCAGACACATTTCAGGCAGCCCCTGCTGATATGCTTGATGTACCTGGTGGCTGCCTGGCTGTCGTTCAGGACTTGACCTCGTGCAGCACACAGCTCATGCAGGACATGCACAGGGCATTAGCTATGTTGCCATATGAGGTGAACATCCGCCACGTCCTGCGGCTCCAGTGGGTGGTTGTGCTGAGCTGTGGGGCCACTTGTATGCTTCAACCGCATGCATGGCTCAGTGTGCTGTCAAGGGCTGGTGGGCACCTCGTCCCTGCAACCTATGCATCAGCTGAGCTGCAATGGCATGGTTGTGCACGGCAGGCTGCGACTTGGAAGGGGCTCTCATCTCTGGGATGCTCCAAGCATCGCATCTGGCTTGAACACCTATGCCTGGTGCAGAGCCTGCTGAGGACCTTCCTCGTACTGCATCCAAGGACCTCACCCGTGCAGGCAGCTCAGGGCTGTCTGCAGTGCCGCGCTCGCCAGTCAAGGCGCTCAAGAGCAGGCCCTCAACAGAGCTGAAGGGGAGGACGTCTGCAGAGCTCTCCTCACACCACAGGCATGCAGGCGCAGGACTTTTTCCTGCTCTGAGAAGGAGTTGGCTCTTTGACCATGCACAAGTGACAAGCGAGTGCTTGGTCCCACTTTGCACTGTGACAGGAAACATGTGCTTTGTACAGCTGCCCAGTTTGCTGCTGCAGGTCTCAGCAGTCCAAGAAGGGGCAAGGAAAGGTGAAGAAGGGAGGTGCAGGTGGCAAGTTCACTTGGGGCAACATGATGACAGACCAGGTGCGTCCCGGCCTGCAAGAGGACAGCCTCAGAGCAAAATGAAGCTCCGGCTAGGCTACTCGGCCATGCAGCTTCTCAGCTGCACCCCACACAGCCTGCCTGCGTGTTCCCGCCTGACATCGTACCACTGTTGCTGTTACAAAGCCCGAGCTCAGTATCAAGGCTGGGGCAGACATCATTTTGCACTTTGTATGCGGCAGCTGCATACTTCTCACTCATCATAGTGTCTGCAAGCGCACAGCCTCAGGTCGAGGGCAGTCTGTCTAGAATTTGGGTGCCTGCATGAGACGCAGCACTTGACAGTGACGATGCCAAGCGTGACCCTGCACATGCCTGGTCCACACTTTCTGTGGCATTGGGGCTGCCTGCAGGAGGCCCCAAACCCAGGGCAGTAATGAAATGTTCTGATTACGCAGCACAAAGTTGGCTCAACATGACATATGTCTGGCCACACTGCTTGGCTGGATGGTGCCTGCAGGAAACCCAACTCCAGGGCAGCCTAGACAAGAACGACCCTAACTATGACTCTGAGGAGGACAAAACGGTGTCGTACCACTCTCAGAAGACTCTGCAGATCAAGCTGTACAAAAAGGCGGTGGGTCCTGTGCACGTGTAAGGGCGTGTTTGCAGATTGATGTGCATAGGCATTGGCAGAGGACCCTGCAGATCAAGCTGTGCATGAATGCCGTGAGACAGCACAATGTGTCCTCTCTCACCCTTCACGTGTTGCTCAACAGGTTCATTTGAGTGCCTCGACCTGGTCAGTCAGTGCTGAGGGGCTTTGGGAGATGCACCACTTCATGGGCTGCTCACAGTGCCTGTTCAGCATGTGGCACCTTGGGACAGTCGCACTGCAGCACATGCTGCTCGCATTCCTGTGTTTGTTGATGCCCTGCATGTCCGGCCAAAGCTACTTTGCAATGCACTGCATGGGTAGGGGCCCTGCTAAAATATGCAGCGGTCCAGGCCATATTGCCGACTAGGACCTAGGACGTAGCTACAGTCGGCCCTGCAAGAGGGCACGCCAGAGACCCAAGTCTGCCTTGTGTTTAGCAGAACCCAGTGTGTCCAGCCCAAGCAGGTCTGTGATGTATGACTTCTGCTGTGCAGGTGGTTGCTCTGCTGGAAGAGTACTTCAACAGCGGAGACGTGGAGGAAGCCACTAGTACTCTGCAGGTGACACTCTCCCAGTTTGTTGGATTCATGCTGCATCAAGCCCAGCGTCCGCAGGGAAAGCTGCCTCAATGCCAAGCAGGGCCTTGTTTGTCAGGTTGCACAGAGTGGCATGGCTGCGTAGCTTATGCCTGCTGCATGCTGTTGCTTCCCCTGCTCAGTGGCTCCCCCTGGGTGGGTGCAGGAGTTGGAGGAGCCAGACTTCCATCATTATTTTGTGAAGAAGACCTGCACCCTGGCCATGGATAAGCATGGCAGGTGCGACCTGTGCTTGTGAAGCATGCTCAAGCATGCCAGCCTGGTGCTGGTGCCCCAGTCTCGCACCAGATCAGTCCTCGTTCTATGCCACGCTGGTAGCTGTGGCAGTCCTAGTATATACACAAAACGTTTTGGCCTCTTAAGACTGCAGTCTGAACTTTGGATCTGCAGTGAGACGATGATGGGCCCCCCAGCTGCTCTCTGCCCTGTGCAGAGCCATAGTTCCAGCTGTGCCCCGCACAGCAGTGTCGGCCCCCAGAGCACATCTCAGAAGTGTTGCTCTGCCCCGCAGGGAGCGTGAGATGGCCTCTCATCTGCTCTCCGCCCTGTACACGGAGGTCATCAGTGACGAGCAGGTGCAGAAGGGCTTTGCAGAGGTGGTGCTGAGCGTGGAGGACCTGCAGCTGGACGTGCCTGACGCTGTGGACGAGACTGCAGCCTTTGTGGCCCGGGCAGTGGTGGACGATGTGCTGCCACCGTCCTTTGTGCGGCGCCTGCCCACCAGTGAGCTGGATTCACCTTTTGCAACAGGGGTTGGCACCTGCCATAGTGCCCGGGGGCTGTGCTGGATGATGTGCTGCTGCCCCCCCTTGTGCTGAGCCCCCGTCTCAAGGGTGGGAGCCATGCATTGCAGCAGGAGTTGGCCGTGCTGGATACTCCGTGATGCATACTCCTTGAAGCAGCGCCTGCCCACTCGTGCAAGAGCTGGACTCTGCAAAAGGGGCTGGCTTTGCTCGTAGGGCCGCGTTGGACAGTGTGTCACCGCCTTCCTTTGTGTGGCGCCTGGCGTCAACCCCTGTTCCTTGCCTGCAGTCGATGGAGCAGTGGCCACGCAGGTCAAGCAGAAGGCTGAGGCTCACCTCTCGGCCAGGCACGCTGGGGAGCGCCTGATGCGCGTCTGGGGCGGGCAGGCCGGCCTGCTGCACAGCGAGACCAAGCAGAGCATCTCCAACATGCTTCAGGTGCACCTTCTGCTCACCCAGGTCGACAGCTTGCACTGCCCATCACTTAGAGAGCATGCCTGAGGGGCTTGCATTGCCCAAGGTGTAAAGCACACCCAACAGCTTGCACTGTGCCGGGCACCCTCTGAGCTGGCGGGGTCATCCAGCTTGGTTGAGGTTGGTGCTGCACCGCATTCACAGTGTGTGGCACCCTGTTCTTGCTTGTGTGCGTCCCATGCCAGACTTTCTTCCACCTTGGAGGGGCTCAAGTCGCACCCATTCGTAGCTCACAGCCTTGCTTCAGCAGCAGGCATGCCGGCGTGAAACCCATGCTGTCTGACCTCTGTGGAAAGGCCGTGAAGCTACTGCTGCCTGCAACTCGCCCAGTGAGCGAGAGCATTGCAAGGCTGTATCTGCTATATGCTGCTGTTGTGCCCTTGCCAAGACCAAACAAGCGCTTTGCCCAGCAACTCAACAATCCCTTCCTGCAGGAGTATCTGGTGAGCAAAGACATTGCTGAGGTGCGGCGCTGCCTGCACAGCCTGGCCATGCCCTTCTTCCACCACGAGGCTGTCAAGCAGGCCCTGCTGATGGCCCTGGACGACCCTGCCAAGCAGGGCCCGGTCTTGCAGATGCTGGGGCAGCTGGCAGACAGCAGCGACATCAGCGGGAGCCAGATGCTGCGGGTGAGAGATTGCTGTTGGGGCACCAGCCTGGCTGCCATCAGGGATTGGGGGGTAAGCTGAAGGGCAGAAGAAGGGCTGCTCAGTGATCACACCTGCTTCTAGCACTTTGTGCACCTGGACAATTAGATGTCAGGCGGCTGGCAGCCAAGCAAGGCCCTATCCTGCAGCTGCTGGGGGTTTTGCCAATAGCAGCATGTTAGTGGAAGCCATATGCACCTTGACTGCTGTCTGCCCTGCAGGGTTTCCAGCGCGTGAGCGACAACCTGGGGGACACCTGTCTGGACACCCCCAATGCAGATGAGCACTTTGCCACGCTGGTGGCAGCTGCCAAGGAGCAGGGCTGGCTGGATAGCAGCTTTGCGGCTGCAGGCAAGACTGTGGCATGCTGAGCACCCTCTGCCTGCACATTGCGGCACTCTTCTTGTCCTAACTGCTGTCCCTCAGAACCGCAAACCTGTCCCAAGTTCAAATATTCTTGTGGCTCAAATGGAGAGAACCAGGGCACTGCAATGTGAGGGCTATCTCTCCGGCTCATGTGCTGCGCATTGAAAACCTGTGCTCACCTTGCACAGAAGTCCTATGACACAAGCATTGCTGCAATGCTGCCGCTGCTGCTGTGACATAGGGAGAATGAGCAGTGCTGGGGCCCATGGAGACGCTGGTCTGCGCACCTGTTGAAATCATACTGCCCTCGCAGTCCCGCATGCCACTGCCAGCACCGCCCCCCGCCAATTCACAGTCCTGCCGCTGAACTGTCTGCAGGGGCTCCCCTGAACCGCTGGCATCGGCATGCTCAACATGTGCCAGCTCCCACAGCATGCATGCCTTCCAGGCGGCCGCCCGGCTAGGGCTGACCACTGCCTGTACGTCGTGCAGGTGGGCCCCTTGATGGCGCCGGGTGCGGGGCCCTCAACGGCGCCAGCTCCCACAGCGTGCAGGCCTTCAAGGCATCTGCCATTGCAGCCATCCGGGAGTACTTTGACTCCTCAGACGCTGCAGAGGTGGGGCGCAGCCTGGGGGACCTGGAGGAGCCGGGCCTCACCAACATCTTTGTTAAGCAGGTGAGGTTGCCATTGCTGCGAGGGGCGCCACCTCCCTGGGACGAGACCCATGTTGTCACAGGGCATGGCTGGTCTGTGCAGCACACCCTGCAGGGCAACGTGTCAACTGGTAGCGCCTGCCCCATGAGCAGCTGAGCTGGCCAGCAACTGGCACCCTTGACATGTTAGTAGACAACGCTTGTTGTGTGCATCATCCAGGTCTGCAGGCAGTGCATGGTCTCTACAGTGTTGATTTAGGTATATATAGGCCAGCTTGTACTTGCAGCCTGTTCACATGCAGCACAGTGTTTCAGCTTGGATTCACAGCCTGACATGCAACAAATGGCACTGCATATCAGGCTGTGATTTCAGCTTAAAATCTTACAAGCAGCAGTTCTGAGCTGTCCTGCCATGCGCGGCAGGCTGTGCAGCTGGCCATGGACCGCAAGGACCGTGAGCGTGAGCTGACCAGCGCCCTGCTGGCAGCGCTCTCGCCCCAGACCATCAGTGAGGACCAGATGAGCCTGGGGTTCACGCGCCTGCTTGCCTCTGTCGAGGTGGGCTTTGCACAGGCCTTGCGCAGGATGACCTCTTAAGCTGGCACGCTGGCACTGAAGTCCGTCATGACGAGACTGGTTGAGGGCATCAGTCACAGTCCTCAGGACAGCACAGCTCATAGGACATGGGCTGGCACCTGCGCCCAGCAGGCTGCTGCGCTTATGAGCCAGAACAGCTGGGCCTATCCTTCGACAGACCCGTCTCATGGGGTGGAGCATCGACTTCCTTGTCATGGCGCTGCTCCTGTCAGCGCGTGGAGCCTACAGCCTGCTGGCCCCACAAGTCTCCTGCTCCTACAGCATGTACCTATTCCAGGGCCCACCTGCTGCAGGACCTGGCCCTGGACATCCCCGACGCTCCCCACCTGCTGGCCCTCTTTCTGGGACGCGCCGTGGTGGACGAGGTGCTGGCCCCCTCCTTCCTGGCCAGCGTGCTGCCTGCGCTGCGCAACGACTCCCTCGGGGTCACAGTTGTGCAGACCACAGGTGGGCAGTGCTTTGCAGACCTCAGGGGGCCACATGCACTTCTGCATCAACATCAAAGTGCTTGATCACCAAACAAGTCCAAGGGCAGATCGCAACCTGTGCAATGGAATGGCGCGGTGCGATACTCGTGAAGGTGCCTCTTGCCTGATGTGGGGCCCTAGATCTCTCCTTTGTCTGAAGACATGACAGTGTTGAGTCTGTTCCATGGTGAATCTGCGTGGTCTGGCTGAGCTCAGCCTGCAGCTGCTTTCTACTCTGTTCGAAGCCATGACATTGCTCATGATCTGCTGAGCTCTGCCTGCACCTGTTTCCTACCCATTTGAGGCCATCACTTTGCTCAATCCTTACAGCTTTCATTTGCTTGGTCTGGCTAGGGCCTGCTTACTTCTTGGTGCAGGGGCTGCATGGCGCAGTTGGTGCCCTCTGTACTCTGCCCCTCCAGCTGATTTCTTCCTGTTGCTTTTGCCCTCACTGGCATGACACCCTGCACGCAGGCTCCATGCTGAGCGCCCGCCACGCAGCAGAGCGCTTGATCAACTGCTGGCATGGGGGGTGCCAGACCGTGGACCAGCTTCGGGAAAGCATGCAGGCAAGCCATTTGGGAGTGACGCCTGGGCATCTGCACAGTCATGGTGCAGCGCTAGCAGCCTCCAGGTGTCAACTGGGCCAACTGCTGTCTAGCACTGCTTGCCTTTGGATCCTCCCATGCTGCCGAACGTGCACACATGCCTGACTCATTGATGCAGGTGATTGACGCAGGGCAGGCGCGTTCATGTGCTGCAGATAAGGTGCGCAGGGCTCCACTAACCCCCCTGGCACCCTGCAGGCGCTCTGGAAGGAGGGCTTTGTGCTCAAGGGACACCACTGCGGCCGCCTGCCGCCTGCATAGTCTTTCAGGGCCCTTGATACGTGTGCAGGCCCCTGCGAAGCACTGTATGGGCTCAGGGACGGTCCAAGGCCTGGACACTCTCTTGACACCATGCCCGTTGGACACCATGCGATTCAACAACCGCTTGACGCCATGCCCTGTTGACACCATACAGGCGCTTCTGAAGCAGGGTCTGGGTCTAGGAGCTGTAGCCAAGGCTGCTTGCACACCCGTTCAGTGGTGTCTCACTCCTGCAGGCGCTCCTGGAGGAGTACCTGGGATCCGGGGATACAGCAGAGGCTGCCCGCTGCCTGCATGACCTGACAGTGCCCTTCTACCACCACGAGCTGGTCAAGCGTGCACTGCTGATGGCCCTTGACCCCACAGGGCACCACGCTGCCTCCCTGTTCAGCCTGCTTGCCAAGCTGGCCGCCTCGGGGGAGGTCAATCAGGTTTGTGCTGGTGCCAGGTGCTGCCATGCATGGTCGTGCTGCTCCCTTGCACCTGCACGGGAGCTGAGCAGGGCTGGCCCAGTTATTGCCTCTGGGGAGGTCCACCAGGTGCGCACACTGCATGGCCTGCTCGGGAGGGCGGCTGTGGTTCCTCTGTGCTCTGGTCAGCCTGAGCCTGGGTCTGTCTGAGCCATGCTCTACTATGTCTCCAGCTGGCTGTCTCTGGCCAGGTCAGCCAGGTCTATAGGCCATCAGTGGTCACCACGTGCCCCCCGCATGTGGTGGCAGCCCCTCATGGCCTGGGCAGCCTTGTGGCCAGGCTTCACTTGCCAGTGGTGTGCTGCCGCCCTTGTGCTTAGGCTGGCGCCAGTGCACCGAGTCCCCGTCTCTCGTCAATCTGCATTATGCTGGAGGTGACAATTCCTGCTCCTGTAGCCTGGTGGTGCACTGGCTGCAGACCCAGATGCGCAAGGGGTTCAGCAGAGTGGAGGCCTCCCTGGACGATGTTGTCCTGGACCTGCCCAAGGCCCGGGAGGACCTGGCCAAGCTGAAGCAGCAGGCGCTGAAGGAGGGCTGGCTGGTGGCAGAGAGCTGAAGCAGTGCTAGGTGATTTCCAAAATAACCATAGTTGCAGAGTGAATGAGACTTAAGTCAACATATGAAAAGTGGTGGCACCCACTGCTGCCCCAACAGGCATGTACCAGTCTACAATGTGATACGAAGTCCCCGCCCATCAGATTGCTTGCACAGGTGTTGCTCAGGAGCAGACTTGTAGAGGACTGCATGAGGGAACAGTCAGAGCCACAAGGCAGAGAGTCTCACAGCCATCCAAGACCCCAGCAGCTGCAAGGCCTATGGCTGAGTTGTAAGCATAGCTCCTGTGACCAGTCCCCTTAAGAGCTGATGTAGCGGTTTTGCTGGTCTGATGTGCGCCTTGCTGGATGAAGGGCTTGGCAGGGGGTAAAGTGTAGAGTTCAAAGGAGACACAGCCCACAATCAGTGCTGAAAGGGGCAGCACAGGGTTACAGCAGAGAGCCTGGCCTGTGCTGGCCACCCTTGTTCGGCTTCCAACTTGAAAAGCAGTGCTGACTGTGTTACATGCAAATATCATCTAGCAACAGAGGCATGTCTGGCTTTCTGTCCCTCTTGCTATGGCAAACCAGCAGATATATCTGTCCAACTCTTAGCCTTCCGGAAAGGGCTTTGATCTCAGGTGGCTCACACTTGAGACCGACCACAGTAGCGTCTAGTCAAGTGCTCAGCTGACTATAATGGCAAAGGCCAAGCAGCAGTACATGTGACTCATCAGCAGCATGGGAGTTCCACAGGAACAGCTCGAGAACATGTCAGCATGTTCTGCCTACAGGCTCCTGCCTTTATAGGGCTGGGGTGAGCTCTCTGCATGGCTCAGTCAGTCCAGAGCTCGTCGCAAATGGTGACCAGGCAAACCACCAGCGCAGTGTCAACTCCCGGCAGCACGCGGCAGGGAAACTCCTGCTTGGAGCCAAAGAGTTTCTCGCGCATGCCCCCTTTCCTGCTGACCTGCAGCATGTGATGGACAGCCTAAGCATGCATGGTTATAAGAGCCGGCTCTAGACAGCTTGTTGTCATGCGGTGCATGATGTGCACAACATCTGCCACATGGGGGCATTTGGCATAGGGGGTGCAGGTCTGATGCCGGGGCTTTGGCAGCTTGCTTGCGAGCCTGGAGGAGGCTGCCATCTGCTGCTCTGTCTGCCAACCCTTGCTGTGCATTTAGGTCCAGGACCTGCTGGGATTGAGAGCGCTGGGTATGCAAACCTGTGCACAGGGACACCCTTTGCAGCGGGGCAAAGACACTACGCACTCGACATGTGTGCCACATATCACAGGTGTTGACACTCCCGCCCTCTGCACACTGGGCTTCAGCCACGCTCAGACTCACCTCAGCAATTGGCTGGTTCTTGGCATAGATCCACATGTTGTGCGCCCCCATGTCCGACCTCACTGAGAAGTCCGCAGCAGATACAAAGTCCTTCTGCAGGCTGACCAGCACATTCAGGATGCGGACAAGAAGGTGGTGCACCAGACACGAGGGGCTGCCACCGCAGCTTCCTTTTGTGGGGGATGGCCAGCTGGCCAGCAGCAAACTTGCAAGGGCAAGCGAGGAAAGCCAGGTGAGCCAGGGATGGGCTGCAGGTCATGTGGCCTGTGTGCCTTGCTGGACAGCATGCTGGGCGCATGGAGGGGCACCAACAGCATACAGTGCTCCGTCTGAGCTCAGAGTCAATTTGCCTAGGAGGTCTTGCTCGACAGCATGCTGGAGGCATGCGACGGTGTCAGGGGCTTCCTGTGGTCTGCAAACCATCACCTGCGGGTTGCTCTCCAGGAACACGCTGACTGACTTCTGGCCCTGCATCCTGTCAGGCTTCACCACGAGGACACGGGCCTTGCTGTGACCAGCGTACACCTGCCAGGTAGGGTGGCTTGTCATCACCTGCAGCAAGGGGCACATGAGTGTCAGAGGACACTGTGGGAAGCTCTGACCGTGGTTGATTGTGATGAAGCAGGGCCACCAAGAGAGTCAGCTTCTCTGGCAGAGCGGCCCTTCAAAGTGCTGATGTGAGGTCTGTGACACAGCTGTGCGGTGCACATGGCGCCACAGGTATTGATCAATACCCCTGCCATGACAGCCACGCTGTTGAGGGACTGCCATGTTGGCTGTGCAGTGCAATCAGGGTGACAGGGCTTTCAGACATGCTGATGGAGGTGATAGACTTGCCTTCTTGTTCATGGTGGCCACGACCTTGCCATAGGCGTCTTTCAGGGTTCTACCACTCCTTAAACTCAGTGCTGAGCTGTCCAGCTTGTACTGCTTGCGCCCACTGGAGTCATTGATGTCAAAGTCGTCGCCTGCAGATGGGGGAAAGGGGCACAGGCTAAGCAGGTGATGAATGTGGATGAGCAGCAGCGTCCAGATTTGTATTGTGCCTCTGTGACGAGCTGCGCTGCCGCTATGGATTTCAGCTAAACAGCGTCACAGTCCTGCAGGAGGTAGCCGCTGGGTACAGCCATCTCAGTTCAGAATGACAAGCAGACTGGCACAGGGAGGCAGGACGCAGCCGCTGCACACCACTATCACGGGTGCAGCTGCAGGAGCACGCCATTGCAGACTGGCCGATCCCAGAAGGGACTGGCCAAGTCCCACAGAGCCAGAGTGAAGTGCTCTGAAGTGTCCTGCCAGCAAGGGCAGCCAGATGGTTGCTTCACCTGAGAGGGACATCATGCTCTCCCTGATGAGCAGGACCTGCTCCTGCTGGGATACAGGCCCCAGGATGGGAGCCATGCTTACTGCGCCCTGCGTCGCCCCCTGCGTCCACCCACTGTAGCCTGTATTACCCTGCTGCATGCAGCCTGCAGGGCAGAGAGGCAGGTGCATAAGGCGCCCATGAACTTCGCGTGCAGAGTGTTTCTGTGAAGCACCACAGGGGCAGAAGAGTGATACGCAGAGAGAAGGGGGCGGGGCTTGCACCTGGCCCATGGGGAGCAGGGAGGTTCACCTGGATAGGACTGCTGAAAGCCCTGCTGCCCCTGGGGAAAGCCCTGCTGAAAGCCCTGCTGGCCTTGAGGGAAGCTGCCCGGCATGCCTCCAGTCTGTGCCCCTGGGTATTGCTGCTGAGCTCCAAACTGTTGCTGCTGCTGGCCTTGTGGGTGCATGCCCGCCTGTGCTCCGTACTGCTGCTGAGCTGGAAAGTGTTGGGCCCCATAGGTGGGCTGCTGCATGCCCTGGGAGGCATTCTGGGGGTAGCCCTGGGGCGACTGCTGCTGCTGGGAATAAGATGTGCCCTGCGTAGGGAAGCCCTGGCTGCTGGCGTTTGGATAGCCTGTGTTGTAGCCCTGCTGATGTACTTGAGGGTACCTGCAGACGATGAAAGGCTGTGTGAAGACAAGGTGCCATGCTGGCACAAAACTGCTCAACGATCCACCACAGGAGAACTCACGACTGCATGGTGGCCTCTGGTCGAAAACGGACGAGGACCTTGTCGTTGGCGTTCTGGAACTGTGATGGCTGTCAGATTTTATATCTTGTAACCTGCACCTGTTGGCAACTTCCTTGAGATCTGCTGGAAGTTGTCCCCATGACTAACAGAGGTGTATCTTCTCACTCCTGAGGTGTCGAAGCTGCAGGATGAGCCTGCATATGTTTGCACAAGCTTGCTATTGTTATTTCACCACAAGTGATCACAGAAGACCTATGCTGCTGTTGAGTGGCTTGTGTGCTGCTGGTGAGCAGCAGGCTCTTCCTCTTCAGCAGTTTGCAGGGGCCTATACTGCAGATGCTGGCATTGCTTGGCACCCTTGCACTGTGGCATAACACCTGCCAGGCAGGCAGCGGCCTGCCTGCAGCGCATGGCTTCTGCATTGGCACAGAGTCCCAATTTTTACCTGGGTTGCAGCAGTAGTCAGAACCCTCATTGTGTCTTGCAGCATCCCTAAGTTGAAAGCGTGCCAGAGGACTGCCACAGGCTGCTCAATGTCATGCTGAAGTCAAGTCCCAAAGTTCCTGCTGCAAAGCAGCGATGCAGCCGTTGATGCAGTCTCATCTGGACCCTGCAACAATGCCCGAACTGTGTTTGCCAGTGTCACGATTGCCGTGGCCTCCAGAAGATGGCATTGCCATCTTGCATCCAGTCAACACCCTTGCCTCTTGGGCCTCTTGACATTCAGGTCAAAGCATGCCTCCTCCTGGATTCTTTTGTTACGATCAGCCCCCAAGTAGCACTGAGACTGATGTTTTGGGGACGGACTTCACTCCAAAATGTCACGGCATCTGTCATGGCCCCTTAGCTGCCTACACTACTCTGTAGCAAAACAAGGGATTGCGAGTCTGTGGGGTTACAGTGGGCTGTCGCCTGCAGAGCTGAGCCTCTGGCGCTGCACGTCAGACCCTGCAGAGCTGAGCCGTGTCCCCTGCTGCTGATCTGACATGCCTGCCGAACTGAGGCGCGGTCCGGGCAAGCCCGCAGCGCTGGGCAGCCGCCCTGCAGCTCCTGCCGAGGACCCTATGCGAGGAGCAGGGGCGCCATCTGCACCCTGTCCTGCCTCCTCCGCAAAGCCCTCCATGGGAGGCAGGCGCTCCCGCGACATGGGCCGCGGTGCAATCTGGTGCTCCAGGTCGGCGATGCGGGTGTCCCTGCAGGGCAGCGACACCTCAGAACAGACCGTGTGTCACGCTGGCCGACAAGCTGTGGACCTGCTGTCGGCAGTACATCCAGCTGAGTCCCTGTGAAGGCCTGTCAGGCGTACTTGTTATGTGCCCAGCTTTTCAGATGCAGCAACCCTCACAGCCCAGTGGCTTGCCGTCTGCAACAGGCACCCAAGCCTTCCACACAGAGTGAAGCATCTAAAGGTGCAGGGCGGGCCACTGCGCAGCAGCCACAGCTCTAGACCCAAGTAAAGCTACAGAAGCCAGGCTCCTCATGCTTGGTTACTGCACTGGCTACCAAGCCTGCCTCGTCCCGAAGCCTCACTGAGGCAAGCTGTGTGATGACACATGCCCACCTGGCGGCCAGCTCTGCATGCAGCATGTCGACGTGGCGTCGCAGGGTGTCCAGCTCCTGCCGCAGCTCTGCCGACGTGTTGTCCACGGCCGGTGTCACCGTGACAGCCCTGCAGGCAGAAGCCCGGGGCTCTGGAATGCTGCATTCAGCGGGCGCTGCCACCGGCCAGCCCGGCATGCCCAGCCCAGGCTTTGCAGCGGCTGCTTCACTGGCAGACAGCGGCTTGCCAACCGGTCTGCAAGCTCAGCAGGCTTCTCAAGGGGTGCTGTGCACCACTGTCATCCTGTGCTGGAGCAGGTCCCGGCCTGTGCTGTGCACCGGCAAGGGCCCTCGGGAATAGGAGAGAAGTGTCCACCCCTATCAAGCCCCAGCACTGATGCTGTCAGCGCAGCCTGCCTGCTCTCAGTCTTGCTGTAATGCTGCAGCCTCTGGATGTCTTGCCCATCGCACCACAGGGGTACCTACCCAGCTGCCCCCTGTGCATCTTTGGAAATCCTCCTTGGCCCGCCCTCCGACCCCTTCCTGCCTGCGCCCGTGCTGCTGCCGCTGCTGGCAGTGTGCTTGAGCGTCTTGACCTCTCGCCGCAGCTCGTTGATCTCCTTTATCAGCGCCACATTTTCCTGTAGGCAGTGGCCCTGCTCAACCCAGAGCTTTCGACGAGCAAGGCTACACCAGCGGCTTGGGCTCTGCAGCGCTTTAGAGCTGGCAGGCACTCTGCAGAGTGTGATGTGCCAGACAGCTTGCCAGCAATGAAAGATCGCCACTTGTGGCACTTCTGCAGCTTGCACACAGCCATCCACTGCTTCATTGGCAAATGTGGACACAGCGCTGTGCAGGTGCCCAGCACACCTGCATGATCCGCACATTCTCCGTGCGGTGTTGCTCTGAGTCACGGTGCAGCTTGTGCTTCAGGCTGTCCACAGTCTTCTCCAGGTACTGGCGCTGCCTGCAGGGAAAGAGGATACATGCATGGTGACCCACACCTGGCAAGCCAGATCACCTGCTTCAACTGGTGGCGCTGCTTGCAGGGGGCCAGCCAACATGAAGCTTGTTGCCTGGGCATGTGCAGTGCTGGCCAGGGTGTGTACGGCCAACAGATGTTGCAGCTGGGCTGCAGGGTGCATGCTCTGGGGCTGGCAGCAGCTGCAACCAGCATTCAGGGCCCAGCAAGCTACATGCACATGCAGCAGCAGCTGCAGCAACCATGCAGACTCCACCACAGAGCTGCAGCCCAGCCTGCCTAGCGCAATCTCTCCCTAGCTGACAGCAGGGAACTCAGCCACACTCCTTTGGTGCAGCCTTTGAGCATGTGCACTTCATTCAGTCCCGCACACCAAAAGTTTCCCCTGGTGTGCCCACACTGCACCTCCTCCTCCAAAGCCCACTTGATACAGTCAGACAAGCACCACAGCTTTGCACAGCTTAGAATCGTCAGAGTCATGCCTGATGTGCATGCTCTGTAACTCCTCCACGAGACCAGCCTGAGGCAAGTCACCAACTCATTCAGTGCTTGTTGATCTCACCAGGGCAGTCTAGCCCCCCCCCAGTTGGTGTGGTTGCACGTGCTTGCCTACAGGCGTGCGCAGAGCAGGGTCACAGTCTCCATCCACAAACCCCTCACCTGGTGTACTCGCTCTGCACCTCCTCCTCCAGGCCGCTGTGCTTGAGCGTCCCGCTGCAGTGACGCTGGTACAGCTTCTTCATGGCCTCCTTCAGTGCGTGGGGGTCCTGGATGTGCTGAATGGCGTCCTCCAGGTCGTACTGGAACCGCCTGCAGCCATGTGGGCAGCCTCAAAGCTGTGCAGGGGGCATGCCGCACATGCCTCAACGCCAAGTAAGCACGTCACCGCCTGGATGTGCTGGAAGCGGCCTCCAGGACATGCTAGATTCACAGATAAAAAGACTGAGACCTGATCCGTAGCGATTCTGGACTTTTGGGCTGCCTGGCAGGCTGCCAGCGCCAGCGGCCAGTGGACTGGATTGCTGCCTGCAGGCAGGGAGCAGAGCGAGGTGTCTGCAGGGAAGGCATGCCCATACAGCACAACACACTCCTGGGTGTGCTGGACGGTGTCCTGCAGGTTGTGCAAGGATCCGCCTGCATAGGTGCAGAGGCAGTGGACCGTAAGTGTGGCATGCCAGACGCCGGCCACTGTCAGGCAAGCTTGAAGCCTCAGCCTGAGTGGAGCAAGCTGCTGCCGGGAGGCAGGGGCGTGCAGGGTGTGCAAAAGCTGCGGAGCCAATGACAGCCACCCCAGGCCCCCTCATTGCGTCCTCCAGGCAGTGCTGGACTGGCTGCAGTGGGCAGGGGTCAGGTGCAGCTGTGGCACCCTGCTCAGCAGAGTCTGTGAGGTGTGACATTCGGGAAGTCCCGCAAGGCCCTGCAGGCATGGGTAATGCAGCAGTACCATCCAGTACAGACAGGCTGTACCTCTCCAGGCCCCAGGGGAGGGCCACTGCGTGCAATGGTGTGCCCATGCAGGGCTGGCTGTGTGCGTGCTGGAGTCTGCTGCTCCCAGACCCACAGTGACAGGAGCCCAGGGAGTCCTGGAGCAGCCTGCTGCTGTCAAGTTCCCAGTGCAACAACATCAGGCTGCCACAACTAATCGATGCTGTACTGTAGCAGTCTGCAGTCACTCCACAGGAAAGCGTGAAATAGCATGCTGCAAGGTCTACCAGGAGCTCTCTTGGGAGACTGTGGGCAGACACCATTGTGGCCAAGCCGAAGCTGAGGTTGGCCTGGGGAGCTTTATGTGCAGGGGGCCCCTCACGTGGAGAAAGTCAAAGATGGCCTGCAAGTGTGTGATGGCAGCTGGCTTCTCCCACGCACAAACCACCCGCTGACCTGATGGTCTGCTCCCCATCCTGTGTCGCAGAGCGCTGCCGGACCACCTCCTTCTGCAGGCCGTTTTGCTTGAGCTTGAAGTCGCCGATGGTCAGGTCCAGGGTGGCATTGTTTTTGTGGTAGCGCTCCAGCTCTCCATCCATCTCCTGCACAAGGCAGAGCTGCAATGGTTAGCTTGGCTTGCAAATGCCATATGGAGGCGCCCTGAGGGGTGGCCAGACATCTACAGCTCATGGGGGCCACAGCAGAAGGAGGCTGAAAAGGGGTTGGGGGGCATAGCGAGCCGGTAGGCACTGCATGCGCAGGAAGGCAGTGTCAGCAATGCCATGGTCACATGGCAAGGCAGCAAGTCAGTAGCAGAGGGCACAGACCAGGGCGACTGCTGCAGAGCACACTGGTCGGCTTGCCACCCATCTCCTATGAAGCAGTAGCTGGACAGCCTGGATTTGCATGTGATCTGCACCGTGATGCCTGCAGGGCAGTAGGGGCTACGGCAGGTATGCCCTGCCAATTGAGGGTGGCAGGAGCAGCTGAAGGCATCAGCAGGGCAGGGCAGTGCTGGAAGCCTGGCTGGAACAGCAGTGTTGGGTGCCAAATGGGGCATGCTAACTTCTTGTGTGTAGGCAGGGGCAGTGCTGGGCAACAAGGGTAGCAGTAAGTGGTCGAACTGCCTGCTCAGCTCTGTTGTGGGGTCACTGCAGTCTAGCAAGGCAGCGACAGTGAGCCCAGAGGCAAAGGGGTCTGACCCAGACATCGCAGAGCAAAGGCAGCACGGGGCAGGTCAGAGGCTGAGCGCAGGAGACACATCATGATGCAGAAAGCAGCAGTGATGTTGCAAGCCTGTCTACAGCAGCAGAGAATCTATGCATGGGAGACCATCCCAGATGCCATCAGGCGTTGTCATCAACAACTTCAATCTGCAACAAGGGGCCCCACCTTGATCTGATCCTTCATGTTGGCAATCTGCATCTCGCGGGGCTCGATCTGCTTTTTCAGCTCCTTGATCTTGTAGTCCAGCACGAACTTGAACTTCTCCAGCTCCTGAAGTGCAGTACCACATAGATGACGACTTCGCTCCTTGAGCTTGCTGCTTACCTGTCAATGCTGCTTGTAAGCACATGGTTCTCCAACAGTCCGAGTACAGGGTGAAGTCGCTAGTTCGGAAGTGCCTTCATGCCAGGTGCTTGCGAAGCCTTGAGGGAGTTCAGCTCAGCCTGGACAGGTGCCTGCCCTGCTCATCAGATGCACTGGTGTGGCATACCTGCAAGGGCCAAGCTGGCACTTTGCACACCAGCAGCCTCAATGTCCATGCCACTGCAGCTGCCATCGCATGGCAGATCTCTAGACCCTGACAGCTGTAGCCTCCCTCTGGAGACGCATCTGCTACTTCCATCTGAGCTAATCAACCCAAGTGAGACCCACATTTTTACCCAACCACAGCATTCACAGGGATGCTCCCTACAACTGTCAGGCCCTTTCATTACTTGATTTTTCTTCTTGAGGTCGTAGATACGCTTCTCCTTGTCCCCAATGGTCTCGTCACGGTCTCCAATCTCCTTCTTCAGCCCTGCAATGTCCTTCTCCAGGCTGCTGATGGTCTGCAGGTGCATACAGCACAGTCAGTGTCGCTGGCTAGTCGCCCCAAGAGGCTGGGCAATGCCCTGCTCAGGGCTGCTGAGGGTTTCCTCTACCAGCAAATGCCGTCATATGCTGCAAGCTCAGCCAAGAAATTGCAGAATCACCTGGCAGTGTGCTGTAGCCACACCTGTCCAAAGTCACGCAGACTGGTGCTAAGAACTTCACAAGCCAAGGCATAAACAGCCAGCACAATGCTGCAGCCTGCCCAACAGAGCTCCTCTACAGGGATGGCCTGACGCATTGCCAAGCAAGCACAGGTGTCAATCTGCAGGGTAGCTTGATAACAGCCGTTGCTTCAGGGGCCCTCCCAGAAGGGGAGTCAGCTAGCACAGTGGCACAGCTTGCCTGGCACAGCCCCTCACACAGAGATCCGACAGAACCTGGCAGACTGTCAACCCTGAGTTCACATTGGGTAGGACCCCCGCAGGCAGAGAACTAAGTGTACTCCAGCCCCACCTGATAGAGCTCCTTCTTGTGCTCAAACAGGGTCTTGATCTCGTCCCGCTGGTCCTCAATGTCTTTTTGGAGGGCGTTGAACTTTTTCTTCATGATCCCGTTCTCGCCCTTCAGGCGCAGCCCTATGTCGCGCTCTGCTGACAGCTTAGTCTCGTACCTGGCAGCAGCATAGGAGACTTAGATGTTGCAGGTGCAGCCCCATGTTGTGCCCTGCTGATGCCTCTTTTGTGATCAGGAGACAAAATGGAGGGTAGGGGCAGGAGGAGACTAGTGACATGCAAGCAGCTTGGTAATGTATCAGGCAGCCGCATGGGATCTACACAACTGCAGGGGCTGCATCTTGTCGCCCTCCTTGACCCAATGGCAACAATTTGTCATCACAGGGAGATGAGCCATTGCCAACCTCAGGCACAGTCCTACGTTGGCATCTGCTCTGTTCGTCTACCTGCTGGCAGCATGGAGGGCGAGAGCTGTAACGCAGAGATGAACCATGCACGAGCTACACCGCCTGTCTTGGAACAGGTGCAGCAGAGGGACACATGCACTGCCTTGTGAAGTTGGAGGTGCATGGCTGTCTGCTTGGCGGCTGGCAAAGGCTGCACGGCTGAGTGCAGTGGTTGTGGTCAGTGTGTCTCAGCTGTATCTCCCCACCAGCTGGCAAGCTTTGTTTGCAATGCTGGATCATTGAGGAGTGTGTGTCAGCCTGGCCCGAGATTAGGTGCTGCTGGCTGCTCGATGTTTCTTTGCTCAACAAGCTGACAGAAGAAAGCCCCAGGCAACAGCTGTTTTTTGAGCAGCATCATCAAGTTCCTGCTGTCACTGAATCATGTCTGATGTGCTGTCCTTGTGAAAATTGCCTGCCATCTCTGCAGCTGTTCAGGCCTCACCTTTGCCTGACACGGAAAAGGGTGCCAGACAAACATGCCTGCTGCCCAGGGCTTTCTGCTGCCCACTTTTCCCCTGCACGCAAGTCTGCATTTCATCCCCCAAAGCCAGCTCAGCAAGTTGTAGCACGTCCGCTCTGCGTGAGCTTCTTGCATTTGTCAGTCTCTTTGCAGGCCCCAACTTGTCCCATTTAGACATCTCACCACGCGCTCGCCACCAAATCCACCGTACTACCCCCAGGTTCCTCTCTGCACAGGCATGCTTCCCCAGCATAACCCATGGTCATAGTCAGTGGAACATACCAAAGAAATTATGCCTTCATGCTTCCAACCCTCTCCTCAGGGAGCCGTCAATGTCGCAGTACCCCTCCTTTCTCAAGAGCAGTGCCTGCTGGTATAACCCCCTTCCTCTCCCCCCAACCCCCTCGGGCATCCCTTCCAGCCAACCACAGCTTCTTCTTCAGATTGCCCACCTCTCCTTGAGCTCCTCTATCTCTCTGTCCCCATCCTCTTCCAGCTGCCGCTTGATCTCTTCAAACTCACGCTCAGACTCATCCTTCTCCCCCGTGATTCGCTCAGTAGTCGCCTGCTCCTCCTGCACCAAGGCACAGCCAGCACACGGTCATGCAGCCTGCCAGTGGCTCATTCAGTGGCTGCCTGCCCCTTCTGCAAGGCACAACATGTCGCACACACAGTTACATGCAGTCTGGCTGCTGGTCACTGTGCAGTCCATTGATGCTGGTCACAGCACTAAAGAGTGCTGTCAGTCCACAAGCAGATGGCTGCCAGACAGGGCTTGTGCACCTTCTGTATTAGCCCCAAATTTGTCTTCTTGCCCAAAATGTGCAGCAAACGAATATCAGGGGGCCCCTGCCCCACTCAATGGAAAGGTCCCACACACACGCATGATTAAAGGTGGCCCTGACCCCGCACCACCCTGCTTCTGCATAACCCCACCCCAGAGTCATCGCTGTGCAAAGCCCCAATCTCCCCCTACTGCTATTGTGCATCTCTGAAGTGACCACAGCGCACCTGCAGCCTTGGCTTGGTCAGCCTCAGACTACGCTTAGAGGCACTGCCAATCAACCCTTGCAGCCTACCCTGTCCAACTTTGAGCTGACCAGAACACACCTGCAGCTTCTGCTCAAACTCCTGCGTCAGCTCCTGGATGACGCGCTCGTGCGATTCCACCAGCAGGCTGTTCTGCTGGTCCCAGCGCTCGGTGAGCAGCTCCTTCTCGCGGGCCAGCTCCTGATACCTCTCCACCTCCCCCATGATCTTGGCCTGGTACTGGGTGTCCAGGGCCGCCAACTTGGCCTGCGCAGAGTAGAGCATAGTCGAGGGCATCTTGCGGCGTCTGGACATTAGATGGGTCAAGCCTGCAGACCTGGACCTGATGTTGGGTGTCCAGGGCTGCCAGCTGAGCATGCACACTGCAGTGCATGGTGCAGCTGGTGCTGGACGATAGGAGAGCACGAGGGTGTGCAAAGTTGCAGTTCTCAGCAAGGCTGCCAATTTTACCTACAGAAAGGGTCCGCCCAGCATGACATAGATCAGTAACTGAATGACGCTGCACAGGACTGGCAGCCACCAGCAAGTGCTGGAGGCTTGCCATGCAGGAGCAGCACACTTGACGACATTATGTGCACGTGCCAACTGTGCAAGGATGCATCATGAAGTGTCTCAGCCTCTCCTCTACATGACAGAACAGCAATGCACAACGACTGTCAGCTGACCAGCGCCTGGGGCTCCCAGACATGCACCTCAGTATACAGCAGCCATTGCGTTTGCAGTACCATCAATCAGCCCAGCTAGCCTGGTGTCTCACTGTTGCCTTTCTTGCTTCAGCACTACAGCAAAGACAGCAGGCGCCTTCTGCAAGCTGTGGTCGCTGAGGACCTGCTAGCCTACCCTCGATGTAGGCCCAGTGAGCTGAGGCCAGCCGGCTGTCGCAGAGAGCTCTAATCTGCGTGGCACCTCGTTTTCTGGATGCCTGAGCACTGGTCCAATCCAGCAGCCTGCCAGCGGGCAATTAACGATCAGCCACCAACCCCTGGAAACTTGCAGCGTCCCCGCACATGACTGCCTTTGCAGGTGGACGTACTCACCTGGTGCCTCTCCTCTGCATGCTTCAGCTTCTCCTCGTACTCCATCTCCTGCTCATTCTTCTCTTGCAGAAGGATGTCAAATTTGGTCTTGTCCACGTCTGCCTCTGCCGCAAATTTCTCGGTCAGCTCCTTGACCCTCTCGTTCAGGGCCAGGTCCTTCAGGCGCAGCTGGTACTCGTTCTGCATGGTCAGCTCATTGACCTGCAGGGGCAGCGCAGTGACTGTCTGCAGGGCCTGAGTGAACATGCTGGACAATCATGGCAGGGACTAGCACCTTCCTCTGCAAAGTGAGTTCGTCGACCTGCAGGGGCACTGCAGGAGCACTGCAGGGGGCTGTGTCAGGCTTCACTGCCGGACAGCAGCAGTCATTAAGGTGAGGTGGGTCTCTTTCTTTATTGTGGCCTCGTTGAACTGCAGGGTAGCGCGCATATTAGTGTCAAGGTTGAAGGCCTTATTGAGAACGATGAATGGCACAACCAATATTGATGAACACTAAGTGCTCTAGTGCTAAGTGCTCTAGACAAACAGACATCAGGGGCATGCACAGTCTGATCAGGGTGCCGGGCATTCCAACAGCAAGCAGGGTTGAAGCTGGAAAGATCAAGATGTGTTTCTTTGAGGCAGCTGGCGTGGCCCACACCAGGCATCTCCAGGTCAGCATTGCTCTGGGGTTGTCAAATAGCTGGCACACATCAGATGCAGTCTGTGCTTGCCAGAATGGCTGTACACCTGGCCGCAGAGAAGGCTCTTGAGGCATGTCTCACCTGAGTCTCCAGCTCAGAAGTGCGCTGCTTCTTCTCCTCAAGCTCGCTCTTCGTGACAAGGACCTCCTCTGCCCAGGGCAGACGCTCCACCTCCCTGCACAGGTTGCAATCTTAATAAATTTGATGCCATACAGGACGTGGCAGCTAAGGAGATGTCAGAAAGGAAAGCCTCTTCAGCTCATACTGCATGCGCTCTATTGCCCTGCACAGATCAAGGGATGTGAAATTGCCACCCATAGTGGCAGCTGCACTACACCAAAAGTCTCAGCCCAGGGGAGAGGCTGTACCTTCCTGCACCACACAGTTCCAAATGAGAAGTGGACAGGCCAGACAGGCGCTGACAGCTTTGATGTTGAATTCCCCGCATGACATGGGTAAACTGGCAGTGCTGACCAGGCGCCACTTGGGTGCACAGGAGGCACCGTCCGTGGTCCTCTACCTGTGTCTTGCAAGCCCAGGCCATAGCCTGCTGCCCCTGCAACTGCATAAGGCAGAGCTTCCCTGACCTGCAGACCTTCACAACCAGACAGCTTGCTGGGATCCCGATGCATGACATCTCCTGCAGCCAGTGAGACAGCACAGCTGACATACGTCATGTCGCCCACCTCTTGCTCTCAGCCTTGGGGACATCCCTGTCCTAGAGAGGGCGTCATCCTTGCCTGAAGGCACAAGTGCTGGCACGCCGCGCCCACGTCTTGCCTACAGATCTGGCTATGTCCCTGACTCACATATTGACTTCAGAGGGCCGTGAGACATGGGCAGCGATGCCACTTATTGCGCACCTCTTGCCCACAGACTTGGTGACGTCCCTGTCCCGCACATCAAACACAAAGAGGGCGCCGTCCTCGCCGGCAGCGAAGAGTACATTCTCGTCATGGCTCATGCGCAGCTGGCTGATGGGTGCGCTGCAGCACTTCAGCTCCTGATACTCTCCAGTCAAGGGAAACTTGTACCCTCGCAAGCACCCTGTATCTGTCCCAGCAAAGAGCGTGCGACCGCCTGCAGCGGCAGCACACAGCTCTGGAGCCTGTTTTCTAAAGGCAACAGCTCAGCACTGAGCTTGCGAAGGCATCGGACAAAGCGTGGGCAGAGGGCGGCAACGTGGCTGCAGTAAGAGCGTGGGCTGGGGCTGTGCTGCGCCCCATGACTGGCCCAGCGAATATGGCAGAACTGCACTGCAGCATATGCTGTGTCACAGCCTGCTGCCTGGGGGTCAAGATGCGCCCTCCAGGCATTTCCCTCCTGCCAGCAGCACCTCACCGCACTGCCTATCTGCTGGCCTCCCCTCATCATTGCCTACCTGCCAGCAGCACCCTCCAGGCATAGCTTACCTGCTGGCAGCACAGTGCTGGTCAGCACACAGCCTGTGTCCAGCTCCTTGGTGATCTGGGTGCCAGTTCCTGCAGTGTCCTCCAGCTCCTTCAGCTTCCTGTCAGAGCCAGCAGCGTACAGGGCTTTGTTGTCGGGAGTGGCTGCCACGCTGGTGTAGTTGCAGCCCTTCACCAGGGAAAGCCATGTGTGAATCAGGGGCTTCACACAAGCTCAGGGCCTCTGCTCTCCTGTCTAGTTGCAGTCCCAAATGCCTTTGCTTGGCCGCTGCGCATGCCTTGTGCCTGAGCAGTACAAGGCATGAATGTCGGAAATCAATGCTAGCTGTCACTGCTTGTCAAGGCGGTGTGAGCAGAGAGGGCTTCACTGACATATGGCAGGCACCATCCCTGCCCTTTGAGGACTTACCAAGAGAGGAAGTCGGCACATCTCCTTACCTTGAGCACATTCTCCTTCTCCCTTTTGAGGTCCTTGATGCGCCACTCATACACAGCACCGTCCATGCCGCCAGACACCAGCTTGGTGTCATCAGGGGACCACACAATGCTCCTGACCTTGCCATTATGGCCCCTGCAAAAGGCCAGCTGTCTTATAAGGAAGCAGTCACGACCAGCCATGAGCTCTGGCACTGTGCCTGGCAAGTATTTGTGCGAGGAGATATCTGATACAGCAGCTGTGGCTATGACACCCTGGGCACTGTGCATCTGACTACTGTGGCAGAGCAGATGTGGGCTGCATCCTGCACAAGGCAGGCCTGTGCTGCACTGCCTGCCATGGTACATGAGACAGAACTCTGATCTGTGAGTACATGCTTGACAGAGGAGGTGTGGCCTACAGCCATACCAGGCAGTGGAATGACATGCGCTTGCCTCAAGTTGCCCACCACCTCGCAGGTGAAGGTGTTGTAGACGCCAATGGTGTTGCCGCTGACAGCCGCAAACATCTGCCCGCCGTGGCTGAAGCGGCATTCCCGGCAGGCCTTGATGCCAAACTCCTTCACCACCCTGCAGGAAGGCAACAAGCCCCGCAAGCGGTCAGTTGGGCACAATACCTGAGGATGGCGCATAGGCTTGACATCAGCACACGTCACGTCTGAGCAACCACGAATCCAAGACATCCTCTGTATCCGAGCAGCATGTCAAGCTCAATGCGATGCTTATTTAGCCACGCAGTATGTGCAGGCAGGGTGCAAACAGGGTGCAGAGGCTTGGACACTGCATTTCGGTCAGCATACAAGCCACTACCTGATGCATCCAGGGTGCAGACTGGTAGAAAGATGGCATGTGCCCATGCAAGAGTGCACTGGAGTCCTTGAATGCTGGGGTGCAACCAAGCTCCCCTGCCCACCTGAGGTCGTCCATCAACACCACCATCAAGCGCAACTTGTCGGCAAAGCCCACAAGCATGGACAGCCCTGTGGGGTGCAGGGCCACACTGTAGGCTTCCTCTGCAAATACCTTCACCAGCTCGCTGCTCCTGCAGCACAACAAGCAGACCACTTGAGCCGCAAGCTGGCTATCAAGCCATCATCAGGCAGCAGCTCTGGGCATCAGTGATGCAGCAGGTCTGGACAGGAGCCAGCCATGCCTGGTGACAGGCTCACGCAACTGGACCCATCAGCAGAGACATGGCACCAGGAAGCCATGCATCACTGGCCAGACTCGTGATTTTGCCGTGCAGGCAGCAGCTTCTGCACGTCCTGCTACCAGGCAAGCTGGCCGTAGCGTGGTACCCACTTGTCATGATAGTTCCAAAGGCGCACGCTGTGGTCAGGCGAGGCTGACGCAATCAGCGGCTTGCGGATGCAGCAGTCGATGCCGGTGACCTCAGCACTGTGGAAGGGCACTGCCACCACCTCAAAATTCATGTCGCTGCTCTGCAGCAGGCACAGGCAGGCCATCTTTGGATGTGCTTTATGGCAGCTTGCCAGCAGCCAGTCAGATGCCCACTCAGATGTCATGGACTGCAGCTTTTCAGGAGGGGCAGTCCTGTTGCTGGCAACACATCTTGCCTGCTGTGTAGCAGTGAAATCTTATGGTGCCTCATGAAGACGCAGACCCACTGCACTAATAGCCAAGTATGAACAGCAGTGCCCTGCGTCCCAGCTCAGCTCCGAATGCACAATCATGCAGTGTTGGGCAGACCTGGCACCCCACAGACTGACTCTTCAGCTGGTACACGACAAGCAGCTATCCTGAGTAGCTGGATGCTTGTGTAGATCTAGGTGAAGTTGCTCATGTCCAAGACCACCGTGCTGGCCATCTTGAGCAAGCACAGCTGCCAGTGGCACAAGGAAAGTTTCTGGCAGCGCACAGCAGCAGCAGGACGGGCACAAAGGTCGCCTCTCAAGAACTTTGTGTTTGCCGCGCTGAGCAAGAACAGCTGCTTGCTGCTCAGCCCACAGGACAGCCCTGGCAAAGCGCAGCGGCAGCAAGACTGGCAGTGAGCTCACCTTCATGACTTCTGTATTGGCCATATTGAGTGAGAACAGCTGGCTGTTGCTCAGCGCACACAGCAGGAGATCCTCAGCTGAGCTGAGGGCTAGCGACTTGATCTTGTGGGGCTGGCCCTCAATGCCAAAAGTCTTCATGCGCTTGTACAGCTTGTCATCGCCCTCCTTCTCAAACAGCACCAGGGCTCCTGACTCTGTGCCCACTACAAAGCCCTGCAAGACATGTCGCAGCAGTAAGGAGCCTGACGGTGCAGGTGCTTGCTGAGCTACCACAGAAGCGGGGAGGCCTGTCTCAAACAGGCTTGCGCCTCTGAGCTTGAGCCAGAGCAATACCCTGCGCGCCAAGTGATGGACTCACTGCACAGCTGCAACTGTACAGCCCAGGACAAGCGGCTCACACAGCTGACGCACAGCCCCCAATGTACCATTCTGGCAGAATGGGGGTCCTGCAAGACTAGCACTCCCCAGACCTTGAGACCATCCCTCACCTTGGAGTGGCTCAAAAGGGAACACACCCCTGTGCCTGTTTCAGTGCTCATGGTGGCCTTGAGCTCACTGCCTTCAATGATGAGCAGCTCCCCTCCTTCAGTGCCCAGCACAACCCGCTCCTTGTCACCTGCAGGGAGTGGCTATCGCTCAGGGCCCGATTCAGCCTGCGGCCGCCACACCCTGCCCAGCGAGGTGCGGCTTGACGTCACGCTCCATGTCACGCCTTTGGGCAAGAGGCTAGGCAAGGACTGGGGAGAAGCAAACCTGTACAGATTGCATGGCAGCAGCATTTGTTGCTAGGTAGTGTCTCCCATGCTAAGCCAGCCAAGGCAGCCCAGGTGACACACCCACTCAAGCGATCTGCTACCGGCTGCAACACGGCGGCCAGCCTGCCCAAACAAGGAGCTGCACCATGCTGGGATCCCAGCAAGCGAGTTAAAGACGACACAACACCTGTCACAACAGCAAGCGCACCATCCATCACCCAGGCATGGGCTGTGTAGTTTAGCGGCTCGTGCTTGGTCAGCGCGCTGGTTAACAGCTTCAGGTTGTTGTCTGCAATCTTGAAGCATTTGAAGATGCCATTGCCAATCACGCTCAGCACGCCAGCGCTGTCGCTGGCGGTGCCAGTGCTGAACAGGATCTGCAGGCAGCGCAGCAGTCCCTTTGATGTGTGTGGTTGCTTCTCTGATGCGTTGTCAGTCAACGGCTGCAGCCTCCCATGCTGCCTGTGCACCCCAGCAGGGTCCTGCCAGATGCAGCCCCATCCAGCTCACATCATATGCACAGGGCCTGAAGGCTGAGTCTGCCTGCTCGCCAGGAGACCAGCATTTCATGCATCAACTCCTGTAGTGTTGGGCGATGTGCCAGGTGCCAGGCTGGCTGGCCCTGTACAGGCTTGCACAGGCCAGCTTCCAGGTGCCAATGACCTTTGCCCTTGGCAGAGCAGCTTTGCCACACCTGCCGCACTCCAACACCAACTCACTGGCACACCGCAGTGGCAGGGCCCTCTGAATTGCCTGCACACCTGATGAATGGGGCTGCCATTCTGGTTTGTGGTCTTGGTACTGGCAGCAATTTTGCTCTTCTCCCAGACCCACATCGTCAGGTTCCAGTCTGGGCCTCCCCCTTGCGTCGCCAGCAGGCGGCCATCTGGACTGAAGGCCATGCTGACAATGTCCTGGAGACAGGCAGACCACAGTGGCTCTTTGGCTGGCACCCCATCTCAAGCAGTTAGTGCAGTGCCCGACCCGGGGCTTGGAACAGGCAAAAGGCACAGCAGCTGCCTGACCACAGGACAGACTGTGCAGCCAGCAGCTGCCGCTGACATCAGCTGCAGGAGGTGGCTCATGGGTTGAGGCAAACGGCCCTGTGTCTGCATGTGTAGAGAGGGCCCTGCTGGTGTAGCCTGCGAACCTTGGTCCCAGGATCCGCCGACACCAGCACCTTGCGCCGCTTGAGCGTCTGCAGGTCGTAGATGCTGACAGACACCTTCTCCCCATGCTCAGCCACTGCCAGGTGCTTCTTGTTGAGAGACAGAGCCAGGGCCATGATGTTGTCGCTGTCCGCCGAGCCTGCAGGAGCACATCCCAACACCTTGTGAGCAGGCCGAGGCGTCTGCAAATGGAAAGGGACATAGCCAGCAGGTTTCAGCGGCAGGAGCCAGTATGAGCAGCAACACGGCACTCCGCGTACATGCATAAAGTGCCAGAAAGTCAGCGGGGGATCAAGCTGTCCTTATACCAGGGGTGTGCACCCAGCAGATGTGCCCAGCGGCTGCATCATGCTGGCGACAGCAGGACGGGAAGCAGCATACTGTAGGCCCGCAGCAGCTGATCTGTGCACCTGGAATGAGCTTCTGCACCTTGCCCTCCATGTTGTAGAGCACAACATTGTGCCCGCAAGGGTAGACAATGGTATTCTCTTCTGCAAAGTGTAGGTTGCCATAGACATCAGCCCGGAGGCCAAAGGCATGTCTGCAGTGCACCAAAGGAAGTTGAGCTTGAGGCCAGGCAGCAATGCAGCAAGCTGTTGTAAATGCTGTCTTGCTGACCTGGGCACCAGGGCAGGCACAGACATCACACTTAATGCCAGGCAATGCCAGATGTCAGTGAGCTGCCCGGACCAGGTGATGTGATAGGGCTAGGGTGTGTCAGTCCACTGTCCCCGAAACGCCAAGGAGCGGGATTTGGAGACCAGATGGAGCTGTGCAGAGAGAAAGCAAGCAGAGCATTTTTTCCATATGTCGTATGTCTATTTTCCTCTGCGGCTGCCTACCTGGCATCTGCAAGCCTTTCATCTTGGCATTTAGCATTAGCACAAGGTCATCACACTTTTACTGCCACAGTATCAGATGTCCGAGCAGAAGTTGGCCAGGGAAGCCCCAGAGCCTTCAGTGAGGGCTGCGTGGTTGGGGGATGCAGCTGAGCAGCCACCTCAGACCAGAGAGCAGCAAGTTGTAGATTTCAGATGTCACGAGAGGGCGCCAAAGGGGTTCAAGACGGAGTTTGCTGTCAAGGGCAGAGGTACCAAGCGCAAGCTGGAAGAGTACCGTGAGCAGGTGGTCACAATTGCCCTGAGACTGCTTCAAGACTGTGGGCGGCTGTGCTGCAGCCCCGCTCAATCTTGCTGCCCAATCAACGTTGCGATGGTGGCCTGCAGGTAGAGCAGGAGGCTGCCATCATGCAGGACATACAAGAGGTAGCCTCAACTAGCAGAAGCAAGCGGGCGAAGATGAATGTTGATGGGCTGGCCAAAGTGAGAGCTGCTCTTTGGCACAGTGTGCGCCCCACACTTGTGCACTGGCAGAGGCCCACTCCTTGGCACTCGCTGTCCGCCTGAAGGGTGTCCAGGCATGGCTGCTCTGTAGCATTTTGCAGCCCCCTCATCTGAGCATGCCTCAGGTGGTCACTTCAACCCCACACAGAACTCGCTGGCACATCATGCTGCGCTTGATGGTCAGTACTCTATTGGCATAGTGTTGTGCTGCGCCCAGCACATCCCGCAGGCACGTTATGCCTTTCCTGATGCAGCCACTTGCAGTGCATGCATTGCAAAGTGCGTAGCTGAGCATCACTCAGGGGCCTGCCTCCCCTATCGACAGCTACATGCAGTGCTTTGCCGCCTGCTGCGCACCCCTTATTGGAGCACAGCCTGAGGGCCTTGCATCCTCCGGCAGCAGCCGCTGCTCCTTGCGCTGGCCTGTCCCTGCCATTGGAAGGCCCGTTCAGGTGGCGTCGACGCTCACTTGCTACATAGTCTGCTGCAAGACACACATGGAACCTGCCATGCATTCTTCTGCAGGCGTCTGGCCGCATTTGGAGGGAGCCAGGCATCCGAGCTGGCTCGTTCAAGAGTCAAAACATGAGCAGTGAGTGGGAGAAGAAGATGCAGGACAAGGCCCACAGCAAGGCCTTCAAGGAGGCCAGGAATGAGGTCGTTGCAGCTCGCAAGGCCAAGCTGTCGGTGAGGCCGTGTGGACAACAGTATTACTGGACTGAGACTGCTCCAGTCTAGCCTCTGGGTGATATCCCTGGTTCGCTCTTCAGGACATGACTTGTGGGGCCAGTCAGCTTGCTGCAGTGTGCCTCCCTGTAAAGTTGGCAGAGGCATTGAGCTGAAGTGTGGCACAGAGAGTGAGCCGCAAGCCCTGGTGCTCCAACCCCTGGTGTCGCCTCCATAATAACAATTCAGCTTGTAAGCAATCCTCATCTATGATTCGCCTGCTCACCCAGTCTGTGCATGCGTCACTGCAGAAAGCACGCAAGCAGAGAGAGGACGCCAAACAGCAGCGCGAAGCCAATCGCCTCAAGAGTGCAGTCACCAGCGTGGTCACCAATCCCAAGACGCTGAAAAAGATGATGAAGAGCAAGACACAGCGCAAAAAGCTGATCAAAGGAGACCCAGGGCCTGCCACCTGAACTGAGGAATCTGAGCACTGCCAACAGTGCAGGCATGCATGCGCGCACCATTGTCTGTGTAGCATCATTGAACACGCACCCTGGGTTGGCCTGCGGCCCCAGAAGTGGACTTAGTCATCCCAGATTTTGCCAAGGGAAGCTAAGTTGTTAGCGTAGATCTCGTCTGCCCCAGGCCTGGCGTTTGCAGCCTGGCAGTGTGGGGGCTGTCTCCCCGCGGCAAGCAATAAAACACTTATACCTGCCGTCCTGGCAACCTCACGCAGACTTCGAGAAGGCAGCCTACAAGCAGGCAGCAGTCTGGCGTATCGCAATGGCGCAGCTAGTGGAAGTCAGAGATGGCCAGGGCTTCTTCTGGTTCTGTGGGAGCGAACAGAAAACTGGGCAGATCTGCCTGCAGCCCCATCAGGGTCACAACCAGGCCTGGGTGCTGCTGCCACATGGCCAGGGCAAGCACATGATTCAGCATTTGAGCAGCGGTCTCTTTGCATCTGTCAGTCACGGAGCACCCACGGGCGAGGGAGGAAATCTGTGCCTCACTAGGCAGCCATCCTCTGATGCGCTGTTCAGCCTGGAGCAGCAGGCTGCAGGCAAGCACTCAGCTGTTGCATCCTCTGACATGTGACGCAGTCATGTTGATCAGACCCAGTCACATGCTCAAATCCTGCATGTCAGGCTGCAGCCTGGCCCTCGCCTTGCCCGCTTGTCATGCCCCAGCACTCATGCCTGCAGTGGCATTCACGGCGACAGCCTCTCTCTGCACTGCCGCCGTAGAACTCACTTGTCCCCCTTGCAGGGTGCGCACTGCTGACAAGCACTGGCGCTGCTGTGCTCAGTTCTGGCAGCGAGGGACCTCTGAAGGTGCAGCATGGGGTACAGCCGTCTGACAAGCGGTGTCTGTTCACGATTCAGGTCATCCAGGAGGATAGGTGAG
This sequence comes from Asterochloris sp. CNOR1, assembly GCA_963969365.1. Classification (NCBI taxonomy): domain Eukaryota; kingdom Viridiplantae; phylum Chlorophyta; class Trebouxiophyceae; order Trebouxiales; family Trebouxiaceae; genus Asterochloris; species Asterochloris sp. CNOR1. The sequence continues at coordinate 774,061 of OZ017756.1, read as the reverse complement.
TATGTTGCTGACTTTCCACGTCTGGCTGCCTCCCCCACTGCGGCGTGGGGCCCTCAGCTGCCATCCCACATAGGTTGGCTGACATGTTTGGCCAGGTGGCCACTGCACAGTTTTGGCAGCCTCCCTCAGCTGTTGTGCAATGGGTTGGCAGTCGTCTTTGGCCCGGCGGCCACTGAGCAGGTTCAGCAGCCTCCCACAGCTGTTGTGCAATGCATCCCTGCCATGGTTGTCTGAAGGCACTGGCTATCATGACTGCTGACTGCGTCACTCAGCACTCTTTCACCAGCAGCTTGCCTCTCTCGTGCAGGTTGCTGATGCAAGGCCTCTCCACCATTGGCAGCACGGCACCCTCGCAGAACCCTCTGTCCCCACGCCGTCTCCAGAGCCAGTCTGCATCGCTTGCAGAGCAGAACAGCCCCAGGACTGCTTCACACAGGGCAGGATCGTGGCCGGCGCAGCTGAGTCCCCAGGGACCGCCCACTGCTGCCAGAGATGAACTGCACCGCGGTCTCAGCCTGTCTGCGCTGTCAAGGGACCTCAGGACGTCTCTGCTCAAGGGCCCTGCTGCTCCTAAAGGTGGGCCAACTTGATAGCTCATCTTGAGGCACACATCTGCAGGCGCCTTCACTTGCCCATGCCCCTGCCACCCCTGCGCAGGGGTTGCTGACGTCTGTGCAGCTGCCACCCCGAGGTGCGGCTGACTGTCTGCCAAGCCAACCTGCACAGTGCCTGCAAGACTGTTTGCGCAACAGTAGATCCCTTTATCTGTCCTGACCAGCCGCCCACTGCCTGCAGATGCTAGGCCCATCTCAGCAACTGCAGCGCCTGCTCACAGCACAGTTAATCCGGTTCTGCACCAGCCCATCAGGAAAGTTGTCTTCCAAGAAATGCACCATGATGCAGACAGGCAATTTGGGCAGCAGCCCAGCCTGCCTCATGCGCACCCTGCAAAGGGGTCCTGGGCGAGCCACGGCTCCAGCCTGCCGCAAGGCAGGCAGGGCGGCATCAGTGTGAGCACCCTGCTGGCCAGCAGCGACAGCAGCGGCGCGGGATGGCTGAGCAGGAGCGTCAGCGGTGCCCAGGGGATCTTGAATGCGATGAGCCCCCAGGGCCTGACCCACGCCCTCAGCTCGAGTGCGGCCTGCCTGCCTGGCTGCGTGCTCTGCCCATTCACCTGGCAGGCATTGCCTGCACACCTTCTTGCTTGGTTCTCTCCTGATGGTAGGACCCAGCTGATGTCATGTCGCCCGCCAATGTTCGCTCACCTGCTGGTTGTGAGATACCTGCCATCTGCTGGCGCCTAGACCTGACTTGCAATAGCTTGATTTTGCAGATCCTGGTTGCAGAGAGAGGCTGCCAGTGCACATCTGTACTCTGGCTCCAACAAAGCCTCACACATCTCCTGCATGCCATGCAGGCGATGAGGGCAAGGTGCGGGGTGGTGGCCTGGCCTTTGCGGCCCTGCACTCCTGCAGCGAGGCCTCTTCCCTGGCAGATGCTGCCGCCCAGATCGAGCCTGCCTCCAAGTCTGGGTCGGAGCAATCCCTGGAGCTGCTGACAAGCCCAGCGCTAGGCTCCCCAGATGGGGCGTCTGTGCTGGGCTCTGGCGCAGCAGATGCAGCGGGTTACGCCGCCCCCAAGCAGACTCTGACGGCGTCTCATGCCATGGGCACGACAAAGTCAGATGCAGGTCAGACAAGGCCCCTGACAATGCCAGATGATGCTCAGGCTGCCCTGTGCAGTCATACATCTCCCTTGCCTCGCAATGCCCCTGTCAATCTGCAGTGCATGCGGCTTGGCATCTTCAGTGCCCTGCATCGGACCATTTGCTGGTGGAGCTGCCGCGCAAGACACTGCAATGATGATATGGAACTAAGATCTGGAGCACAAAACCATGCACATGGGGCTGGTAGCCCTGCCTGGCTTGCCAAGGCATGCCTCCCCGTGCCTGCACTGTCCTGGTCATGTATAACAGCATGACATTGCTCTACACTCTGGACCCAATGCAGTCAGCAGCCTTCACAGCCCCAGTTTACCATTCCCCATGGAAATTTTTGTAACGGCGCTGTCTTACAACGCTGCAGGGCCACAGCCTCGGGTGGATTCTGGGTCGGAGCGTTCATGCGCACACTCTGAGCCGGTGTCAGGCTCCATTGGCCGGCTGCTGGGCTCCAGGTGGGGCCGCGGGCACCAGGGGGGGTCTGCCAAGGCCAGGGACTCAGAGGAGGGGTGAGTCCCCCAGCCACAGCGCTCTTGAACAGCCTTGCCAGTGTGTTCTGCAAGACACGGGCGTCCAAGCTCATGCTGCTTGCCTTGCTTAGCGTCCTGAACAAGCTCACGCTGAGGTGTGGCGTGTCTGGGCTGCGTCCAGGTCTGCTCTCCACCCTGCACAGGGAGGGGGCAGTACCTGTGTCTCGCCCTAGCTGCAGGCCAGGCTGACCTCTGCGGTGCATTCCCCTGCAGGGCTGCGCAGCCGTCCGAAGACCTGTCCCCTGGGACATTGGCGCTGCTGCAGGCAGCCGGCACCTCCCAGCCGACGACCACCTGCCTCGGCTCCCGTGTGGCGTCAGCCCCAGGTTCCGGTGACAGCATGCTGCAGCCCGAGAACCAGGAAGCAGGTGGCGCCCACCCCCACCTGGTAAGGGCTGGCAGCAGCAGCGCTGACATGGAGACCCCCCAGCAGTCCAGTGCAGCCATCCGCCAGAGCTTCTCGGACCTTGTGAGGCAGAGGGCAGATGCAGAGGACATGCCCCAGGGCATGGGCACTTCAGGTGGGGCATAGAGATTCCCACATGCTGATGCAGATGTGCAGGGCCAGGCAGGCCCCCTGTGTTCTGCTTGTGGCAGATGCAGATGCAGATGCATGCTTGTTTGTGGGGGAGCAGTTATAGTGCAAGCACATGCTCATGGAGCAAGAATGTTGCTGGAGAGCTGCCAGCACGACTGTGCGACTGAGGCCACTCCCTGTTCTGCTTGCAGGTCAACAAGATACTGGCGAGAAGCCTGGCCGCTTCCTCCGTGTCATGTCTGTGGACCGCCATCTGCAGGTGAGCATCTGCCCGCTGCACTCGGCGTCTGTGCTGTGCGCCTGGCATTCTGCATGCCACGCACCCCCAGCCCCTGAGGGCCGACCCCTGAGGGTCAGCCTGATCAGGTGTTTTAAAGCATGGATGTAGTTGTCTTTCATTTTATAGCACTCCAGCAGGTCTATCACTGACTGGCTGAGCCTTCGTGCTGGTGTCTGCCCCATGTTACCTCGCTGAACAGGGCTGCACTGTGCACCATGAAGACAGCAAGGTGGCAATGTCTTGTTTGACTCCGTTGAAAAGCAAAACAACAACATTTGTGCTGCTGTCATCCTGTGCTGGTGTGCCCTGCTGTTTGTGGCTGTGCTGCACAGCCTGTGGACCATGTCTCACCCTGTGTCACTGGCCTGCAGGGCAAGGGGCAGAAGAAGGGCGGGCGAGTGCATGGCAGCGGCCAGGCCTTTGCCATGCTGCACCCTGACTCACGGGATGCCTCCAGCCACTCTGACAACTCTGAAGGCAAGCAGCATGGCGGCTCAGTCTGGGAGGCACGCCCTACTGCGTCATCAGGTGCGCCGCAGCACAACCTTTGGCCTGACCTCTTAGGAGGGCAGGGCAGGCAGGTTCCCTGGGGGGCTGCCTCATGTCAACAGGCTGCTGTCCTCGTGCAGATGAGGCCTTGCTGCTGCCACCCGAAGCATGCAGTTTCTGCTTGCTGATCGCCGTAGCTGGCTGCTGCAGGGCAGCAGGACTTGGCTGAGGTGTCTCTACGGGACGGCTTGCGTCCTGCGCGTGGGCACAACCAGAGCAGCAGCCTCGGATCTTCAGCACGGACTGCTGCCGTGCCAAGAGCCCCCTTGTGGCTGGGTTGCAGGTGGGCGCGTGCAGCAACAGTACCTCGGCTACATGCAGCTGAGAATCAAGCTTTGTGTGAGCCCCACTAGGCATCCTACTTCAGCTCTCACAGCAACGTGTGGTCTTCACTGAAGAGATCATCTGTTTCTGAGCAGCTGCACACTTCCTGAGGCCCAGCATCTCCTGAGGCACCCCAATTCAGATGCATCGCTTGTCTGTTTGCGCCACCACCCTCTCGGCGGTCCACCTGCTCTGCTGCTGCAACAGCGCTGACCCTTGGGTGGCACCCCCCACAGCTGCTGCAGAGGTGCTGATGGTGGGCTGACCCACTTACTGGCACCTTACCTGCTGCACAACCTGCAGCCTCTGCTGCACAGGGGCTGACATGGGGCTGCACTGCCACACAGGGTGGACCGCAGCTCTTGGGACGGCAAAGGCAGCGCCCACCACCCTCCCGCGCTGCCCAGCATCATTGAGGGTCAGCCCGCCACCTACCTGATGGCCTCCCACAGCAGCAGCTGGGCCAGCGAGCTGGAGAGGGCCCTGCACGGGAGTGCCGCCAGGCCCACCAGCACCAGCCACTCCCACATCAGGACAGTTGGCGTCAGCAGCTGGGGCGCTGGGCACACCTCCCCAACACAGTGAGTGGCTGCCCTGCAGAAGGTGCACTGCTGCCTGTAAACGTTTGCACCCCCGAAAAGCAAGCACCAGTTGTTGCCAAGGTATGCTTGTACACTGCCAGTCAACTGATGAGGGCATATGGGAAAAGGCAGCAATTTTTGGCCTGGTCACACCTGCTGCCCGTCATTAGCTGCACCACTGCCACCCGACGGAGCTGCGCGCTGCAGCTCTACACCACTGCCTGTGATGTGATGGTCCGTACCAAGCATCTGTGCATGGCCTGGCTGCTTGCTGTGCTGCCAGCCACGTTCATGTGCGATCCCCTGATGAGCCACCTCCAGCAAGCTAAGACCTGTGTGGGTTATCTACCTTGTCTGGTGGCTGGCTGCATTCGTGCCACATCTGTTGACCTACATCACTGTGTCTTGTTGCCTGCACACCATTGGTGGGTGACTGTGCTGCAGGCCTGCACCCATGACAGCAGCGCCCATGCCTCACCCACCTCGCCCCAGGGTGCAGCAGGCAGCATGAAGACCACCACCCATCCCACACCATACAACTCGTCACCACCATTCATCACACACCTCTGCATCTGTGACACCATTTTGCATGCACTACCATCACTACTCGAGGAGCAACGAACACAACCGGGCAATGTTGAGCCCTAAGGGCTCAGCAGTGAAGAGGTCACGCGGCTTGCTCACATGCTTCAGGGGATTAAGCCAGATGTCGGCCCAAGTCGAGAGGTTTCTGTTTTTCAGCAGCAGTGACACTGATCCCCCATGTGGGTGCACGGCAAATGGGCATGTGAATTTCAGCCTATATTACTAGCAGCCACTCATCTAGCTGCCTCCAGCTATCGTTCTTGACCCAGTGTGTTACTGTGCTGTGGCTGATTTGAAAAGTGTGACACTCATTTTGTGTCCCCCTTGGCGCATTCATAAACTTCCTCTTAGCAGGGCATTGAACACTGAAAGACGAGCCTGACAATCTTTTCTGCTGCTCAACTCAATCACAGGTCATGTGACTTGACATCAGCCATATTCGATGGTGCTCAGCTGATCATCTGTAGGCCAAGATACATGACACCATTTACTTTGCTGCAGATGGTGTGTACAGCAGTCTTGACAATGTGTTCAATGCTAGCTGCTGGCTCTGTTGATGAATGTGCCTGCCACTGCTGCCTGTACACCTATTCCACAGCCACTGACGACTTCCAATCTTTTCAGGGCATCATGATTTGAGTGTATGTATTCATTACAGAACATAAAAGGCTCTGAAAGCAAGGGCAACAGCCTGGGGGGAACTTCACACATGGCCTAGTGCCAAATTCGGCTACAGCGATGCATACACACATGAAACATAAGAGGGAGTGCTGAGTGACCTCAGGCAAAATTGGTGGCTCCCTGTGAACAGACAGAGGTCCCACAGTTTTATGTTAGGGCTTCACAAAGCAGGGTGCTGCCTTTGGCCCAGAATTTTACATGGACCCAGCTGCCTGCACCTTGGCAGCAATGCGCTGCCCCAGACTGGCATCGCACTGAGACATGTAGCCCAGCCAGACACGGCGCACCTCCTGCAGCAGATACCTGGTCTGGTCAAGGACACAGAGCAGCTTGACAGCTTCTGTCAACCACCAGCTTGGCATGCCAGGGGCCAGGGCTGGGCATAGGCAACAACCTAAGTAGAGACACAGCAAAGGGTTGTATCCCATTGCAACGACGCACCCAAAGCTGCCTGATAAGGGGCACAGAGAACATGCACGAGAGCTGCATGCGGAGCTTGCCCCACCTGTGTGACACGGGGAGCGGACAGCATGCCGGCAATGCGAGTGACAAAGCGCTCCTGGCGGGCGGGGTCGAAGCTGCGGAAGCGCTCCCCGGGCTGCTGGAAGTTGTTCTCCTGCAGTGCATGGAACAACCTTATTTTTGCACGCAATTCTGCCTAGCATGGGCCACACCAGGTCCCATCCAACACATTGTCATTGGAATGAGCTGCCTGCCATGCCACCCGATGGCACCACAAGACACTGAGGCAGCACTTGCTCTGCTGCATGACTCAATGAGCACCCAGCAATGCTTGCACAATGAGAAAGGGACGTGCTGCAGAAGAACACTGCTGAGGACGCGCACTGCCCAAGGCGGGCACCGGGCAGCCTGTCTTGCCCACTGCAGACTGCTGATGTTTGGCGTGAGCTGTGTGTCATTGTCAGCCAAGAAAGCGCCCAGACACAGAAGAGCACCAGCCCACCTTGCGGATGATGGTCTTCTCCCGACGCCCTGACACTGGCATGTCGTTGTAGGGATACTTCTCCGCGTGGCGCACGGGGTCAAACCTGCTGGGGAAGTAGTTGACCTGCAGGTTGGGCCAAAAGGCAGAGTTAGTGCCAACAAACTGAGCGGCGAGACTTGCTTTGCATGAAGGTGAATCATATAACATTGCCAGCTGGGAGCTGCACTGCCATGCCAAGCAGGGACACCAAAGATGCAGGCCAGAGGCAGGAGGGCGCAGCCTGCTTGCTGCCCTGGACCGGCAGCACGGCGGCAGGACGAATGGCAAGGCCACACAAGCAATGCATGCATGAGATGTAGCATAGGCGGGCTGAACCCACCTGCAGCTGGGGCCCACAGGGAGCAGCCAAGGCAGCAGCCCAACTGCAATGTGCAGCATGCAGCAACACAACGAACACCCACCTCCTCATCCCGATGCATGAAGTTCATGAGCCCGTCATGGTGGTTATTGTGGTGGGGGCACTTGGGCGCATTGGCGGGGATCATCAGGTAGTTGGGCCCCAGCCTGTGCCGCTGCGTGTCTGCGTAACTGAAGATGCGAGACTGCAGCAGCTTGTCATCGCTGTACCCAATGCCTGCAAGAGCGGGCAAAGGGGGACTGTCAGTCCTGTACACTATGTTTTGTAAGCCAGAGAAGCCTACAAGCTGCTTGGGAGAGTGTGCAGGTTACCTCTGTAGGCACCACAGGCTAGGCCTTAGCATAGACCACCAGGACTGTAAACTGCTGAGGCAGTACCAGCGTCCCTGCATGAAATGCACATGCTGCATGCCCCACTCGAACACTTCCACAATAGGAAATGCACTTGCTGCAGATGATGCCTCATACTGCAATGCACACTGCCCAATGTTCCACCACTTGGATGAGTCACAGCGATGCTGCCTGGTCTGCTTACCCGGCACAATAAGGGCAGGGCAGAAGGCCAGCTGCTCGTTCTCATTGAAGAAGTTGTCGGGGTTCTTGTTCAGCACCATGCGGCCAACAGGCTGCAGGGGGAACAAGTCCTCGGGCCAGATCTTGGTCACATCCTGCAGACGCAAGCAACATTAAGGTCAAAGAAAATATACAATTTGAAGCAACCGTCTGGTTCCGGGAAAGGTTGCTGAGGTGCAGTGCTGGACTGATTCTCAGCACAGGCCAGCTGGCAGGCGCCAGACCACCAGGTGCCTTTGACAACAACGCAGTGAGAGTGCCAATCACCGGTACAACATGCATGCCATGCAGCTGCACAGCAGGTGTCGAGTCTCACCAGAGGGTCAAAGTCAAACTTGTCCTCATCCTTGACCTCCATGGTCTGGATGCACAGCGTCCACTCAGGGTAGTCCCCAGCACCAATCGCGTCATACAGGTCCTGCAGCAACAGAGAAGAAGGCAGACCTCAATAGACTGCTGTGAGACTGTCTGGGAGACCTTTGCTGCAAGAAGAGCTTGCCCGGGTGAAACTGAGGGACAAAACCAAACGAGCAATGCAGGGAAGCGCAACACTGCACAAGTGAACAGCAAGCCCAGTGCACAGCTTGGGGCTTGTCAGCAGGGCTGGTGACAGGAGCACACCTGTGTGGCGTGGCTGTGGTTGCTCCCGCCAACAGTCACCGCCTCATGCTCCAGCAGATTCTTCACTCCACAAGTGGGCTTCCAGTGGAACTTCACATATGTCACCTGCAGCAACGTGGCCAGGATCAGGCCGGCACAGCTAGAGAATTTGCCCAGGAGCAGCTGTGCCAGTCGTTTGAGGCAGGCATGTGCAGCAGTTGCCAGCTGGACTTTATGCCGCAGCGCTGACGCCTGTGCCTGACGTGCCAGCAGTCATGCCAGACAGCCAGCGACGAACAGGCAGGTGCTGGGGTGCAAGCAGAACCCCTCACCTTGCCCTCACGGGAGATCAGGGTGTAGGTGTGCACTCCAAAGCCCTCCATGTGGCGGTAGTTCAGAGGGATGCCAAGGTCATCTTGCAAGAAGGTGAACTGCAAGGGGCAAAGCTGGGGTGTCAGGAGTTCAGTCCTCAGCACAGAGAGACATGAAGGTGCATGATAAGTGTTTGCCAGTCAGCTGCAGCTTGACAGAGCCTGCGAGAAGGCTCGGCAAGAGAGGCTAGGGCCATCGCCCACAGCCTCCCTCAACAGAAGGAAAGCAGAAGCTTGGCTGCTCACCATGTGCATCGACTCAGGCACGTGGGAGAAGAAGTCAGCAATGCGCCAGTCCTCCTGAATGTGGTTCTTGGGGTTGGGCTTCAGGGCGTGCACCATGTCTGCAGACGCAGCGCAGCTTAAGGACATGCTGCACAGACAAAAGAGCAGTAGGAGCATTGGCACTGTACATGTGGTACAGATGCACTGCTTGTGTGCACCCAAAGCAGCAGGACAGACTCAGCACCACTACTGCAAAGTGAGCCAAAGCAGGAGGGGCTTCCACTGCAGCCCAGATGCGCCTTCCTGTGGTGATGCTGCTGCTCACCCGGGAACTTGATGCCATCCCTCACGAAGAAGACTGGGAAGTTGTTGCCAACCTGCAGACCGCAACTCATCTTCAGCAACAGCTGCGTCTGACACCAGCAAGTGGTCAGCACCTCATGCCACCAGAACCCTCACAGGTGCAGGCAGGGCCTCAGAGCACAAGATGCTGAGAACAGTCCTGCGCAACGTGCTGTTGCAGAGGCTGACTCACCAAGTCCCAGTTGCCTTCGCGTGTGTAGAACTTGACTGCGAACCCGCGAGGGTCCCTCAGAGTCTCAGGCGAACCCCGCTCATGGATGACAGTGCTGAACCTCACAATCACAGGGGTCTGCACACCGGGGGCGCGGAAGACGTCCGCACAAGTCAGGTGGGAGATGTCATGGGTGACCTGCAAGCAAAGGAGTGGTTTCTTGAACTTTGCAGGCGACACGGACAACTGGTTGATGGGGACCTGATGGCGGCGAGTGTGCAGCTTCAAGTATGCTGCTGGGCAGTCCTGCCCTGCTGGCAGCCTTCCCGGGTAAGGTGCTCTACAGCACAAGGGACGCTGCCAGAGCCCTCCTTCCATCCATAAAGATGAGCTACATTAGCCCGACCAAATGTGTGATGCCCAACCCCACGTCAGCAGCACCCTCAATGCTGTGCCTGCAAGCATGCAACACCCTCCAGCTCTTCAGCCAGGGTTTTCAAAACCACCAACCTGGGGCTGCAGGGGTGCAGCACCTCACTTCACATCCTCAGGCTCACCTGAGAAGACCTTGGCGCTGTGCTGCACACAACCACATAGGCCACCCTAGCAAACAGCTGAAGCTGGAGCGCCAGCACACAGCCTGATATAGACCCCGACTGGCAGCCGTAGGTACCTCGCAGCAGCGAGCCCTCTGCTGCACCCTCACCTCAAAGAACCCCTTGGCGCTGGCGCCGCGCGCATGCACCACCCTCTCAGGAATGCGCTCCCTGTCAAACTGGGCGATTTTCTCCACAAGGTGGAAGTCCTCCAGCAGGACGGGGCCCCGCGCGCCCACGGTCAGGCTCTGGTTGTTGTTCCAGATGGGCATGCCTGTGTTGGTGGTCCAGTAGGGTGCATCGTAAGCACTGCTGGGCCTGCAGGGTGGCTGACATCGTCTGGGAGTCCGAGTGCCAGCTTCGCTGCAAACTTCAGACAGGCAGTATTGGGAACAAGCTGCGGCCAAATCAGGACCAGATGGGTTCAGGATGGACAGTATGAGCAAGGCTCCAGTGCCCCAAGTGCAGGGACTGAAATGCAATGGAGTTTTGAAAGCATGCAGGGTGCTCCAGCACGCATGCACATGGCATCTGTACTGAGACGGCCGCCCGATGGAATGGGGGTGCCAGCAAGGCGGCCAAGGCGGCGCAATGCCTTTTCAAATCTGCGCCCCACCTGTACTTCTGAGGGTCCATTCTGAGTGTTTATGGACTTCCTGGGCTCCGGACTTGCAAACAAGAACCTGCACAGAGGGTGACACAAGTCTGACACTGGATATTTACTGATTGCCTGCAGGCGATGGCGGTGCCAGGCAGTGCAGGAGCTGTGTGGCAGCACTGGCTGGTGTGCAGCTGGCGTATCTCCGAGATCCGCCGACACCGGCCTCAAGTGCATAATTCAACTCAGCAGAGCAGCAGCTCACCTCTGACAATGAGGTGCAGCTGCAATCGGATGTGAGGTGGGCTCAAACCGCGCAATGTGGTTGACAGCGTGGCAGTTTCTGTATTATGAAACTTGTTTTCTGTTGCAACTTCTTCCATCTTGCTCCAAGCTGAGCGAACAGCAGGTGCACCCTAAGCTTGTGTGGGGCCAGCTCGCTAGTCTGACAAGCGGCTGACTGCTGCACCATTGAGGTCAGCCTGCAGCACTGGTCCTCAGGACGGCAGGCTGTATGGCCCCCCGTGAATCTGAATCCATCACAGGACTGACCTCCCACAAAATGGTTTTAGGCACATGCAACAGGTGCAACTTTCTCACTTGTCCCACATCCTGCCTGGCCTGCAAGGTCATTGAACATGCTGGGCACATCCTTGCTTAGTGACAGCGCCATACAGTGACAGTTCTGCTGAGTGTTGGTGCATATCATCTGTATGATGTGAGTGTCCTCTGGGACATCCTGGCTCAGGAGCCGCTGCAGCAGGCTGTTAGGGTCTGAGCCTGGTCTCTCTGGCTGCAAGATCATGGCATGCTGCACTGGCATGCTGCTCTGCTGACCAGCGCAAGCATTGGCAGCAATAGGCAGCTTGAGCCTGCAGCCAATCCTGCCATTGTAGACCAAAGCTGCAACTATTTTGCAGGGCAGCCTAGCCTCATGAGCCACGGTCTGTTACACCTTGTGCACATCTGGGAATGAGCACCATTGGGATGACGGTATAGCACAGAGCCCTCATGAGCTGCTGCTCAGTTCCATATGAGATGCAGTGCGCATGTCCTGTCCTGTGCATACCATCCAGATGTGTGACTCTGTATGCCAGGACTTGCAGCAGCCAATGGCACATCCTCAACCCTCACGAGCCTGCTGTGGCCTGGCAGTACCTAATCAACTATCAGCTGATGCACTTGTATTTGAGGCGCTTGCCCTGGGAGCTGCTGTCGAACATTGCCAGGTAGGCCCAACCACCATCATACTTACCTGCTCCGGGCATCTGGGGGACCATCAAGCCTAGGCGTAGCGGTCCACCTAACACTGCGCCAGCTGCTCGGCTACCACTTTACCAAGTGTACAGCAGGCAGGATTATCTCTGGTAGGCTGGGACTCTGCTAGAGCAGAGCCGGCGCCCTCCTCTCACAGTGTCCAATTGAAACCCCCTCACAATGTCCCCCTGCGATTGTGGTGGAGAACGCGGGAAGGAGGGTGAGTGGATCACAAAAGCAGCCAGCCACCTACCTCTTAGGCTGGGGATTGACATGACAGGCCTGGCCGCTGCCCTGGCAGCCTGTGCATGGGCGTCTGGGACAGTGCCACCTTCTGCCGATGTGCCGCCTCAGACCTGAAAGCTGCTATCATTGAAGAGGACCCCTGGCACAGCCTTCACCAGTGCATGGGCAGTGAAGGACACCATGACAGCTCAAAGCAAGCCAGCGTGGTCAGCAGGGCTGCATGATGAGCCACCTGGGGCCCCGAGCCATGGAAGGCATAGCACCTGCAGGGTGGCCCCAAATTGCCAAGACACAGTGGCAATGATGACAGTGCCCGTGCCAGGAGACCAGCAGACCCTGTCCAGCAGCCTTCAGCGTGAATGGCACTCCAGCAGCTGAACTGCTCTTACGCCTGCAGGCCCTGCAGGCCCCCACGCATGCTGGGTCACCTCAGTCGGTCTTGGCAACTAGCCCTGTCGATCAGGCTGTGAGAGGACGACAAGATAGCGTGATGGCCAGCATTTGCCCTCCACCTTTCCCCCCTCCCCTCGACTGTCAACCTTGGTTAACCTCAGCAAGAGATGTGGAAGGGTGCAATGTTAGTTAGGTGAAAGGGTGCGCGTGCTGGGGTGGAGTGTGAGCCCCAGCCCACGCATGTGCTGCCGCCTGGCAAGCCAGGTGATGGCGAGCACCCCCCAGAGAAATTAAGATGATCGTTAAAGTCTCATTGAGACTTGTTGAAGCGATCAAACTTCATAGAACAGATACTACACTTGATCTTAGCCAAAAGGCCGAGAAAGGTATGAGGGTGAGATGCAAGGGGGTTGTCAGGCTTGCATCCAGGTGACCCTGCAGGAGATCTCAAGTATGGGTTGCCGGCTATGCTGCTGCCTTTGATATGCAAAGGTTTGCATGAGGTGGCAGGCCAGTGCAGGTGGCCTGCCAACAAAGATGTAGATGACACCCTGAGCAGCCACTCTGACACAGGCTGCGGGCATGCTGCACAGCAGCTGCTTGTTGGCACATGTCTGGCTAGTGACCCAGGCTTCAAACGATTTGAGCAGCAGCGCGTCATTCTGAGCCAGTGTGCACCCAATAAGCAACATGCCAGAGGCATATGCACATGGACAGCATGGCGTTGAGGCCAGCAGCTGCCTCCATGCCATGACAAGGCATTGCTGCTTTCCCCGTTGGAGCCGGTCTGGGGGTGTGCAAATCATAGACAGTGCCAGCAGCACCAGAAGCTCTGCCAGTGCTAGCACCCTCTGCATGGTGGTTCCACAATCAGCATTGTCTCTCTGTCGCCCCTCTGTGCCGCGCTGCTGAATGCCTGACAACGCTTTTGAACTTCCCAGCGGACTGACTGACACTCCTCCTCCAGTCTGACATCAAGGTGCATATCCAGCCCATCTCTTCAGGCACCATCCCGAAGCTGGCCTGGCCGCACCGAGACTGATGTCCCCACATGGAGAGCATCATTTCTGCTCGACGACCTTCTGCCACCCAGGTGCGCATGTTGGTGGCCTGCATGTTTATTCTCTTCAAGTGCATGAAACAACACTCATCCTCTGCTGCAGATCCAGGCAGATGAGCTGAAGTGCGCCAGCTCCCAGCCTGCCCTGCCATTGCCCAGCCAGTCATCATGTTGGAGCACTACAAGGCCTTTGTGCGCCAGAACGCCAACTTGATCAATGCCATTGAGGGTGGCCTCTCCAGCCTGACATGGCTGCTGCCAGACCGCTTCAGCGACTCGGAGCTCAGGCTGGAGGCCATCAATTCAGTGCTGGGGCTCTTGTCCCTGGTGCATGAGAGCATCCTGGAGGAGGAGCCACAAGCCGTGGGCAAGCAGCAGAAGCCACTCAGCTTCTGGCTGGGCGCCCTCAAGCAGGTGAGCAACATCTGACGTTCTGCGGGTGTCTACGGAGCTGCATGCAGATGTCAGTGCTGACGCTTGCTTACCGGCCACACAGCCCGCTTGACGTGTGGTCAGGCAATGGGCCATTGCATGTGCAGTCTCCAGCCCTTTTGGCTGTTCCCTGCGGGCCCAGAAACAACCACTTCAGTCAGCACTATCAGCCGTGCTGGCACAGACCTGGCACAGGCCTGTCACAGTCTCTGTGATGCAGGGTAGAGACCCTTGACTCAGCAGCATGCTACAGCAATGAACTCTCTGGCTACAGGTGGAGGTGCTGGTTGAAATTGGCGCTATCAACCTGGAGGGCAAGACAGGGCTCACCAGATACCAGCCACTTGCTGTGCTGGAGGCAGCTAAGTAAGTCCTTGCAGCTGACAGCAGCGACCCGCGCCATCAGTGCTCGCTGCAACCTGCTGTGTCAGGGGCTGTTTGTTGAATGCTGCTTGGGGTATCATCCAACTTTGCTTTGCTGTGCAGTGGCTCTTGCTGTTCTGCATGCTGTTACGTGCAGTGCACAGCATGGCTGCCAGGGTTCTATGAGCAACACTCAAGCCGGGCCAGACCGCAAGCCAGGCCAGACCTCATTGGCCTCCTGGTGCCGCAGAGCTGCTCTCAGGCTCAAGATCCTGAGCACGCCAGGCACCCGCATGTTGACAGACATGGGGATGACGGATGGGGGCGTTGGGCACCTGCCAGGCGAGCGCACACAGGTGCGGGCTATGCAGGGCCTAGCGAAGCGCTGCGCCCGCCCCGACCATGTGGGCAATCTGCTGCTTGGCAACAGACGTGCTCCTACAGCCCACAATGTGCTGTGCAGGGCCTTGCCAGGCAGCCACATGCACATGCATTGCCAAGACACCAGCAAGTCATGCCGCGTCTTTCCTGCCTGGCATTTCATGCACCATGCAATGACTGCCTGCGCCAAGGCTCAGCCAAGCTTTTCTTCGGTGTCCTGCTGCTGCTCCATCATGTGGCTGCTTGTATCCTGCTCCCCGCTGCTGCGCAGGACATGTATGCAGCCTTCACCCGCTTCCGCCAGCGCCACTGCCAGGACAGGGGGCTCCATCGGGGGCTCAGAGAGGCCGTCGCGGCCACCAGCTCCATGCTGGCCAGCCGGCAGGCACCACAAACACCAGCCAGCAGCAGCCAGCAGGTCAGGCTGAGTGTGGCTTGCTTTGCCCAAATGCAGCACAGGGAGACGTGGTCCCTCAGGATGGCTGTCCGCTGGTCGGCGGCACGCGTTGCCTCTCTGCCGTGGGTCAGACATGCGCCGGGGCACCCACTGCCAACCTCTGGCGCTGATGGCTCACACCAGACAGCCTCCGCTGGTGGAGTGCGGGCTGACAGTGGCAGATTACTGTGTGCAGGCTGAAGCTGGGACAAGCTCCTCTGGCAGCCCAGGGCAGCAGCCAGAAGCAGTGCGGCTGCAGGCGGAGTCGCACCCACAGGACGCTGGTGGTCGCTTCTCTTACTGGTGGGAGTCTCCCACAATCAGCCCTGTCACGCTCACTGGGCATGAGGGCGAGCAAGGTGGGCCCTCCCAGACGTGTGCCCATGCCAGCCACCATACTGTGCGCTTTGCTGCAGGCATGAAGCAAGGGGACAGCTTTGTCCCCTGCATGGCTGCCTGCATTGCCGTCAGCTCAACTGCTGGACGTGAGTTCCAAGCGCCAAGCAGGGGCTCCATCAGCGGTCACAGGCCCTCTCTGCTGTCAGATCTGGGTTCAGCAGGCAGAGTGCTTCATGGCACCAAGCTGGACCCTGAGGGCTGTGTACTGCCTGCAGATGCAGCTGCAGGCACTGAGGCTGCATCCAGCAGCCACCAGGGCGCTGCTGCGAAGCCTGCAGAGGCGCGGGCACGGGGCCACGCCGGCATGCGCACCATCACTGCCGCTGAGTGGCTGTTCATCCTGCGGCCACTACTCTATGTCCTCATGCTGAAGAAGTGAGTGGCTCCAAGGGGTTCTGAATGCCGGTGTGCATTCCAATTGCGCACGGCTGGCCTGCTTGGGGCTGCTTTGATGCAGTGCAAACGTGCTGTGTCCTTCTGAGCAGGCTTGAAGAGCTCGGCATCAGTGGGTCCTGACACTTGGCAGGGGCTGTCTAAGCTGCTTATGCTGGGTGCTGGAGGCCATGCCCTTCATGCCCCGAGCAGCCCCAACCACTCTGCCTCCAAGTCGCCCCCAGTCAGGGCAGCTTGCTCTTATTCACTTACAGTCAGCTCAGAATACCCCAGCCCAGGCTGCACGCTCATCTGACTCACCCCACATGCCAGCCCTTATGCCCACTTGCCTGGTGCAGGTATGGCCGCCGCAGCTGGAAACCATGGCTGGTCTCCCTGGCACTTGAGGTGGTCAGCAGCCGGATGACGGCTGCTGGCGTGCATGCAGCCACCACTGCTCAGGTGCAGCGGCCAACCGACTGTATCCAGCGGCTGTACATGCCGCGCAGCTTCAGGTCCGTCTGGTGTAAGCTGGCTCTGCCGACATCTGCATGCTTGACAGAGCAATCCAGGTCCGCACTGATGGCTGTCCCTGGTGCATGTCAGGCCCTGTTTCGTTCTGTGGCCCCAGGCTCATGGCCCTGCACCAGCGCCTGTGCTGCTGGTGCTCTGCCGTTGTGTTGTGCAAGCTCTTTAAATGGTGGACAGCTCCGCAAGGCAGTCCCCCCTCAGCCCAAATCTTGTTGTCAGGTGTTGAGGCATCTGCACACTGCAGGTTGACGCCTGCTGAGCAGCGGGAGATCACGCGACGCAAGCTGCTATGGATGTTTTATCTTATCAGGAGTCCCTTCTTTGAGGCCTATACCAGGTGGGCTGCCCATGCACTGTTGGGTTTATGATTGTTCCAGCAAAAGCGCGCTGTCAGCGATGCCTCCATAGCTAAAGTTTCTGGTTCTGCGGACCTTGTGAGCTCATCCTGCAGCATCTATGTTAAAGCCTTCTCTTCCGCCTCGCCCAGCAGTGAGGCACAAGCATGTCGCCACAGCTCTGCTTGACTTTGTGCAGGGGCGGCGTGGCGACAGCAGAGCAGTGGCTGGGCTACATTCCTCTGCTGGGCACCCTTACCTCAAAGGCAGTTGAGATTCTGTGTGGCATCCAAGGGTACTACACATACACTGCAGCCAGCTAGACTCGCATGGTACCATTGACTTGATGTTACAGCGCTTACAGACTCCTGCAGCAGCTGCCCTTCCTACGAAACCATGATCTTTACTGTTTTAATTTGCTGCTCATTAGCTGGCAAACTTTGATGGGCAGGGGAGACAGTACTCAAAATGAAAAGCAAGGCGGGAATCTCAGAACTTGCTGCGGTTGGAGCCCAGGGTGCGCAGTCGAAGAGCCTGCAGTGCACACTCCACAGTTTGGTACCGAGTCATGACTGTCTCTGCATGCAACACAGCATAGCGCAAGATGCTCCACCAGCACCACACAATGCAGCAGGGTTTGGGGCACTGGTGTGACAACAAGTACTCTGACGCACCTGCAGCTTGATGAAGCCTGCAGCGTCTTTCTGGTCATAGAGCCCTTGGTCATCCTCAAAGGAGGCAATCTTCTCATCATAGAGGCTATTTGGCGACTTGCGACCAACGACAATTGTGTTGCCCTGAAACCGAAAAGAGAGTCAGCCTTCCCTGTCATGCCCGGCCAGTCTGAAGCAGCTTTGGTCAATGTCCCGCTTAGGTGCGCAGGGCTTGCAGCTTGCAAAACCCCTGAAGCCCTTCTCATGTCATGAGCAGATCAGCACTGGCCCTTTCAAAAGTGCTCAGGCAAGGTGACTCGCATGTTCCACAGGGTTGAGCAGCATAGGACACACACCCACAGGTAGCAGGATCTGGAGCTCAAGCACAGATGATGTCTGAAGCCAAGTAGGCACCGCACGCCTGCCCACCTTGTACAGCTTGAGCCTCACAGTGCCGTTCACGAATTTCTGGGTCTCATCAATAAGAGCCTGCAGGGCCTGGCGCTCTGGGCTGAACCAGAACCCATTGTAGATGAGCTCAGCGTACCTGTAGGCAGACAACGTGGGTTGGGGCTGAGGCTGCCTAAGCAGGGCATTGCATGCATTCCAGAGGCAGCATGTGCATGCGCACATCAGCCTCCCGAGTCCAGAAGGCAGCGAGGTAACGGTCCACGAAGCACCTCCCTGGCAGTAATTTCCGGTGGGCATGACCCTCAGCCCTTGTTAGACATCCACAACAGCACGACCCAGTTGCCTCCCAGGAGCCAGCCAGCAGCAGCTACGATTATCGCAATGTCCTGCACCACAACCGCCCGCACCACCCAGCACCGTGGGGCCTCCCAGAGTGAGCCTCTCCACCCCACCCCAGCTACCAGGACTCAGCACTGAGGGCTCACATTTGCAGCCACAGCACTGGCTGCATGCACCCCAGGAGAGTGCTTACTTGGGCATGAGCTCGTCCTTCAGGTGGGACTCCCCGCGATCCAGGCAGATGCTCTCAATGGCCCTGCGCGCCGTCATCAGAACAGTGCCTCCAGGGGTCTCGTACACCCCTCGTGACTTCATGCCCACGAAGCGTGACTCCACAATGTCAATCCGCCCGATGCCATTGTCACCGGCCACCTGCACAGCATGGGACGGCACCTGAGGTTGCCTTTGTCAAGATGACCACCCTGCAATCTGCGTGTTTGAAATTTCACCGAGCCCGGTGGCAGCTGGACAGCATGCAGTCGCGCAAGCACACCGGCAGCTCTCGTGCCCATTGCCAGGCTGTGCAGCCCCAGGCAGGGGTGTCAGACTGTTCACATGGCTCTGGGCAGAGCATCAGCATGACACATGTCAGAGGAAGGCGCTGCAGACACAGACCCAATCCGAGCCTACTGTGCAAACCTCGACATCAAACCCAGCTCGACGCTCAAGTCCACGCCTCATTGGAGCTCTTCCAGCAGGCTGGTGCGCGGCCGGCAGGCTGGATGCCGCTCCCTAGCTCCCCACCTCTGGGCCTCACCTTGTTAAGCTCAGTCAGCAGGCTGGCCGGGGACAGCTTGCGGCCATCAATGGCCACTGGGTCGCCCCTCTCGAACTCGATGTCAATGTATGTGGCCTTGTTGGGGGCTGTCTCCGGGGACACTGATCGAGTGTACATATCATCACGAGCCTCCACCCACGGGTCCTCCAGAGCATTGCTGCAGGCATGGTTCAGCGAGCCGTCATGCCAGACCACGCTAGGCAGCCCCATGTACACATGGCAACACCTCACCCATGGTCCCACCAGGGTGTTGCTGCATGCAGGAAGGGCATCTCAGCCATGGTACCTGCACTGCAACCCTCACAGGCGGTGTGTGACTCGCATGCAGGGTGAGCTCAACTCATGCCACGTCCATGCTTCCTGCAGACAGGGAGACTCTGTGGCCTTGAAGGCCCAAGGTGCTCCAGAGCATGGCTGCAGGCAGGGAATGGACACAGAGCAGAAATCCTTAGCACGGGGGTTTCGCAGTGTTGGACTGTCCTGTGCTTGCATGACGCTGCTTGAGGAGGGACAGTCACTTGGAGGGCCTCACACATCGCAGAAGATATTCCAGACATTGAAGTCCCTGCTGAAGGGGATCTTCAAATGACCTGGCCTGGTAAGTCAGCCACCAAACTCTTCAACCTAGATGATGAAGGCGGTGCTCACCCCTCATAGGAGATGTGCAGTAGGTTGGCATCCATGCTGAAGGGGGGCTCCCCCCTCTTGCTAGCAGGCACGGAGATGTTGTTGGCCTCTGCGTAGGCAATCAGCTTGCTGCGGCTGTTCAGGTCCCACTCGCGCCAGGGACTGATGACCTTGATGTTGGGCTGCAAGCCGTAGTACCTGCATCGCAGGGTGCACAGGTCTTGGCAGGGCAGCCCATCAGGGGTTGCAGAGGATGGTGTTGGGCTGGGCAGGCCAGTGCTAGATTGCGACGTAAAATCACTGCACAGCAGGGTATTGCCAATGCCCAGCACTCACCCAAGCTCAAAGCGGACTTGGTCATTTCCCTTTCCAGTGGCGCCATGGGAGACCGCATCAGCCCCAACCTGCTGCGCTATCTCAATCTGGCGCTTGGCAATCAGCGGCCGTGCGATGGAGGTTCCTAGCATATAGACTCCCTCATACAAGGAGTTAGCCCTGAAGGCAAGCATACTAGTAGCGTTTGAAGATTCTGAAGCAGGCTGAGATCAGAGAGACACTATCGCCACCTTTCTCAATCGTCAGGGCCAGCTGAAACAAGCTGGGCAGTGCTGCAGCCCTCCCACCGGCTCATGCAGGGCAGCCTTACAGGCAGCCCTGCTGGGCAGCCTGCCTCATCTTCAGCGGGACACTGCGAAGGCCCACATGAGGGTGGACCAGTGCTCGGGGCTGGTATGCTGCTGGGCAACTAGCAACTAGAGTGCGGCCATGGCAGCGTCAGGCTGTCATGAGCCCAAGACAAGAAAGCAGCTGCCCCAGCTGACCCCTGAAATGAAGGGAGCATGTAGTTGCCATTGCTGACCGTCAGTCTGACTCACGCTGCTACAGGTGGAAGGTCACACCATGCAAGCCACTGCACCTGAACATGGGGAAGACATAATTGCCTACAAAATCTTCCCGCAGGTCATCAATGAAGATCTGTTTCACCCCAGCTTTCTCTGCCTTGATTCGAGCAGGCTCCAGCTCCTCTCCCTGCAGCAATATATCTATTCATTTCTGCAGCACTTGTGGGCTGAGCAGTTGCACCATGTCATGAAACCGATCACAGTAGTACTGCCCCTGGTTGGCATCTAGGAGCACCGTGGCGAGCACACCAGCCAAACAGGCCCGTTGTGAGCATGGCAGAGTCACATTGACAGGCACACAGGCTTGGCAGTTGCTTTTGCGCACGCACAGCAGGATGCCCTGGGGCAGCCCAGGCCCTTGGGTGACTCTCAAGGTCATGATGCCCATCAGCCTCCGATGACGGAGAGCAATGCCAAGCAGGAGACAGGGCATTGCATTTCTGACCGCTGCTTGGCACACAGGCAGCTCACCTGCCATGATCTGACCACACCTTGGCCGACTCATGCTCTACACTGGAAATGCATGCTGCAGCAGATCAGGTTGACCTGCCAGGCTGGCCGCCTGTCTGCGGAGTCCCCCTGCGGGCTTGTCTGACGGCCAGCCCACCTGTGGCCAGAACCTGCTAACAGCACCCTCGATCAGCTGCCTGCCCAAGCTCACCTGCCCAAGATCGGCTGTGAAGGTGACGACCTCACAGTCGTAGGTGTCCTGGAGCCACTTGAGGATCACGGACGTGTCCAGGCCACCGGAGTAGGCTAGCACCACCTTGTTGACCTTCTTGCCCCCAATTGTGGAGGCTGCCTGCACTGTCAGGCGGCCGCCGCGGCGGGAGCGGCCTGCAGCTGCCTGATTGCACTGGCACCGGGGCAGCTGCAGCCCCTGCAGGCTGCTGCGCTCCAGCGCCACTCGTCCTGCAGCAGGGAGCCAGCACCGGCTGAGACCCTGCGTGAGCACCTGACCTACAATGCACCTGCAGTACCCATATGGAACACATGGGGTGGCATGAATGCAATGCACAGCCTGCAGCTTGCAGGATGGCACTTTATTGCTGGTGATGCGCAACAATGGCGGCCGGCAGATGGAGTGTTGCTGCACAAGATCTGTCACTGCTGCCTGGAAGGCGGATGCATCGACCGCAACAGTTGGTATGTTGTAAACCACAGCAAGCCACTGTCGCAATCCCTGCATTCCTCATGCGTTAATGCTGCAGCGAAAGCCCTAAACACAGGTATGCGGCCGTGCTTACCTCCTGTTGGTGCCTGCATCGCTGTGAACCTCAGCGACCAGTGGCAGAGATGTCTGTTCTTTTTTGTTGAGATCTGGGAATCTGCCAGTCAAAAACTTGGTCTGTTGACTTTCAAGGCGGCCCTTTTCAGATACATGACATGCCGAGTCCGTGACCACTAATGTCACTCATTTCTGTCTGTTCTGAGTCGTCATGCGCCTCCTTGACCTTCCGCCCGGAGCAATCCAGCAGGTGATCTGATCCAATCAATGCGCCTGTCATGAGTCCAACTGCTGCATCCTATTTGGACGGCCCGCTGGCTTAAGATAAAAGGCCTGCTTGCCTGGTAAGCAGCCTCCTCTTAACATGCCTGACCTTACCTCTTTCTGCTCGCCAGGTGCTGGTAGGCAACAGCGACCTGGCGCTGCGCCTGCTGAGCTGCACATGCACGACTCTGCGCACTGCAGCGGCCTGGGAGCGGCAGGTTCGAAAAGCAAGGCGGTGCAGCCAGTACTGGTTGACACTGGTGCGCACCAAGCTGGCAGTGAAGGGGATGCTGCTGGGCAGCGCTGACTGCAATGACCTGCAGCATTCAATAGTGCGGACTGAGCTGGAGGGCCTCACAGCTAGAAGCTGGGATGCAGCCACAAAGCATGACAGCTGGTGAGCCGCTGCAAAGCCCACCAGCAATATTCACTGACTCGTGCAAGTGCAGTTGCCTGAAAATTTGATGCAGTACTCAGCTCTGCAATCAAATGAATGGGTCTGCAGGGTGCAGCCCAAGCTGGGCACTGCAGCAATGCTTAACAATGCAGGATGTGTCTTGCTGTGCAATGCTTCCCAAGCAGACACTGATCACTGCTGTTGTGCATCCAGGCACTGCAGCCTGCTGTCCGCCATGTACGCTCGCTGGGTGCTGCTGCAAGTCCTACTTCAGCAGAAGGCCCCACCAGCCTTGCTACGTGGCACGCTGCTCTGGTTTGACCAGCTGGTTCTGCTCCTCTCGCGCCACCAGTACCTGAGTCAGACCCTATTCTGGCGACAGCATTCAGTCAGCTGGCCCAGCGAGTCCTCCCTCAGAGCCTTCCTTGTGACGCATTCAGAGCACCTCACCCTCAGCGACTTTGCCCGTCTGCTGCATGCCGCCTGCTTGGACCGCTACGACGAGATCACTGCCAGGCATGTGGAAGGACTGTCAAGTGTGTGCTGCTGTCGGCTACCAACACCTGAATCGGCGTTTTCATGGCTGAGGGACTTTGTGGCAACTGCTGGCTCAGCAGCAGGCCAGCTTTTGGAGTGCTGGGCAGCCTTTCTGTTGTCAGGCTCAGGAAACCTGTCCTGCAGTAAAGCGCATACATTGCACAGTGACTGTGGGTGGCTCCACTGTCACAGACAGGGGCGCACCTGACATGCATGTATCTGTTCTACAGGCGGCTCGTTCTGACTGACCATCATTGGCTGGAGACGAGCTCCAAGTACCTGCAGTCCATAGAGGGTAGAGCCCTAGTGCCCCCAGCCCTGCCTGCCTTTGTGCGGCACCTCGTCACCTTTGTGGGCGAGCTGCAGAGCCTGCTTATTGCTGACTGCAATGCCAGCAGCGAAAGCTGGCCTGCTGGCGTGTACCCCAGTCTTTGAACTTTGGGACGCGCTTCAGACTTTGCAACACCCCATCACCTCCAACCAGTTGCTGGCGGATTCATGCCAAGCTGGTGACTGTAATAGTTAGCCCTCTTCAGTTCTGCTGCCTGTCCAGCCCCTTGATCTGCTGCTGTACGCAGAAGGTGTTTTAGCAGTTTAATGTGAAAGCCGGCATGTATGCTGTTTTTGACCAAATTCGCATGCCTATCTCATCTGTGCTGGGGAGCTCCTTTCTGCACAACAAGCTTGCATGTCCTCTTCATAAAGCCGACTCGAAAAGGGTCGGCAAAGTCCTCTGCCCCCGATCTGGAAAGTCAGCAACTGCTGTGGCAAAGCCAACAGACAGGGACATTTTAGAGCAGGCAGAAGCAGCACACTCACATCTTCTGTCACCGTCTGCCATGGCGGAGGCACCCAAGGAGCCCAGCCACCATGATGAAAGCTCAGCATTTGCTGGCATTATGCCGAAGGTGCGCACGATTGCTGCCACAGCCAAACATCGCAGCCCATGCATTGAGTGCTATGCGTTGTGTCTGCAGGAGGAGGCAGGGGTGCTGCGCTTCCTCAAGGTGAGCTCATGGTCATACAGGCCGCATATATCATCTGGTACTCCAGCCTCAGCCCAGTCAGCATGACTGACTGTCACAACCCCTGACTGCAGGAGCACCCTGAGTATGACGGCAGAGGGGTCGTTGTGGCCATCTTTGACACAGGCGTCGACCCAGGCAAGACCCTTTGATGGAGTCCCTTGAGAGGCCCTGACATTATTAGCACCCAGCTGGTCTGCAGAGTGTGCCAACTGCTGGCCTGGGGCCTGGCCCCTGGCACCATAATGCGCTGTCACAGTTCTTGCTGCTGCTCAAGTCACGCTACTTTGCAGCCAAGAGGCATCTCTTAGATTTTGGCAACCTGCAGGGGCCAGAGGCTTGCAGGAGACTACAGATGGCAGGAGAAAGGTGGGCAGCTCAAAGGCTTCCAATGACCCCACATTGGAATATCTTGAGCGATGTCAGGCAGCACGCTGCTGCTAGACGAGCAGGCCTCAAGCCTGCCATGCACCCTCTTTGTTAAACCTCCCCGACACTGCTGCTGCTGCCTGGTAGTCTGCCCTGAGACCTGTTGTTGAGATATGTACTTGTCATTGACACAGCCCATGCAGATGCACATCTTTGAATGCTGCATCGTTGCCATGCAGATCATCGACGTGGTTGATTGCACAGGCAGTGGGGATGTCGACACCAGCACAGTGCAAGAGGCAGCAGATGGGCACCTGAAGGGGCTGTACGGGCGCAAATTGAAGCTGAACCCAACATGGGAGAACCCAGAAGGCGAGGCGTGGACCCTCAGCGGCAGCTTGACTGAGTGCAGCATCAGCATTGACCCTGTAGCCATCACACCCTTGCCCACCTGCAGGCAAGTGGCATGTCGGCGCCAAGCGCCTATTCGAGCTGTTCCCTGGTGGGCTCAAGAAACGCATCCGGGCTGAGCGCCGGAAGCACTGGGACCAGCACCAGAACGCAGCGGTAACGGCAGCTGCTGCAGCTGTGGCAGCCTTTGAGCGCCGGCACAGCAAGCTGAGCACAGAGCAGGCCAAGCAGCTGGAGGAGCTGCAGCTGCGCCTGTCGCTGCTCCAGGGGATGCAGGAGAAGTTGGATGACCTGGGTGAGAGTTGATGCCCCTCTGCATCGTGCCTGAGAGCTCACCCAGGCAACTATACCAGCAATGCAAACCGCTGCACTCTGCATTGTTGCCAACAAGACGATTGTGGCCATTTTGTTTTGGGGGCCGGCACAAAGATCAACAAGGCAGCAGTGCTGCAAAATATCTCACCAGACTTGCATCTAGATGTGAGCCTGTCAGCACAACCCCCGCTGAACATGACTAACTGCAGGAATGCAGGCCCACAACAATCAAAGCACACTCAGCCAGAGCGCTCGTGCCAAGATCTTTGTGCCCTGTCCGCCCGACATTGCCAGTCCATATTGCAGCACCTGCCTGCTGCAGGTCCCCTGCTGGACTGTGTAGTGTGGCACGATGGGTCCTGCTGGCGGGCTGCTTTGGATACCAGCAAGCTGCATGAGCCCGGCAGCACAGCGGGGCAGCTTGAGCATTTTGAGCCACTGACTGACTACAAAGCAGAGCAGCGGTGAGCTCATGCCCAAGCCTGACGAGTGATGTCTTTCCCCATCGAGTCTACCATCTTGGGCCAGCCATATGTTGACCCAGCTGCCCTGCACACAAGCTGCATGCCATGCAGCCAGCACCTGAGGTCACAAACTCTGTTTCTATCAGCATATCTGCAGAGTTGAAGCTGACTGGTGCCATTACTCCTGCAGATTTGCCACATTCAGCGCGGTGGACAGCTGCAACTTTGCCCTCAACATTTATGATGACGGCAATGTGCTGTCCATAGTGGTGGACGCTGGCTCCCATGGCACTCATGTGGCTGGCATCACAGCAGGCCACCACCCTGACGACCCTTTGCTAAATGGCAATGCTCCAGGTGCACTTGTATTGCAACTGGATGGTGAAAACAGCTTGCTGCTGCCTTGTTCCTGCAACCTGCACTGCATCAGTACAAGCATGCTGCAGCACCATCAGCTGACCTGGGGCAAGGTCTGGGCTGCCTGGCTTGTGCAAGATCCTAGCGGCAAGACCTGCCAGGGTCAACCATGTCCATGTTTCACCGGTGTGTTGTTTGAAGCTCAATTGGCAACCCCATAGCTGATGCAAGCCCGTGTACACCAGGGCTAAGAAGATCGGCCCCCTGAATGGCTGCAGGTGCCCAGATCATCTCCTGCAAGATTGGTGACACCAGGCTTGGTAGCATGGAGACCAATGTTGGGCTCACGCGTGCCCTCATCACTGTTCTGGAGCACAAGGCTGACCTCATCAACCTCTCCTATGGGGAGTCCACAGCCACGCCCAACATGGGCCGCTTCATTGACCTGGCCAATGAGGTCAGCCCTACTGTACAAGGCAGCCTGCAGTGCAGAAATGCATGCTGGGAAGACCAGGCATGGGCGCTGCACAAGGCTGCCTGCAGTGTACACGTGCATGCTGGGAAAACCTGGCATGGCCGCCTTTCATGGCCGCTATCCATGGCTGCTTGAACACAATGCTACCGGCTGGCTGCCTGCTTGGCCCCAGTTGCAAAGGCATGATTCATCAGATCAACTATTGTTGCCCATGCAGCTCCTGTGGCAGGGGTTGCAGCAGCCTGTCGCTGTCTTCAGTGCACCACATGTGCACTGTAATGCAGCTGTCACAATTTGGCCTGTTGCAGCCACTGTCCGTTGCTGCCAAATTTGCGACGACAATATTGCTGCAGGTCATCAACAAGCACAATGTTATCTTTGTAAGCTCTGCTGGAAACGCTGGCCCAGCACTGTCCACAGTGGGGGCTCCTGGAGGCACCACCAGTTCCATCATTGCCATTGGGGCATATGTCTCCCCTGAGCTGGCGGCCGCAGGGCACTCTGTACGGCTTCCACTGGCTGAGGTGGGCACCCTTAACCCTACATTCTAACCTTGTCCACCTCTGTGAGTGTGTCTCTCCCCCGACCTTGCAGCTGGGAGCCATTTGATGATGATCCCCTGTGCCGAGCTGCAGAGGCTGTTGTAGTTATGATGTGTTCACTGCAATTGTAAGGTGCTCGCACACTCTGCTGTGCTGCCTACACAGACACTCAGGCACCCCAGCTGCTGCTGTGCCGCCTGTAGGGGCAGCAGTATACCTGGTCAAGCAGGGGCCCGACTCCCGATGGCCACACAGGTGTCGTCTTGTCAGCCCCTGGCGGCGCCATCGCCCCCGTGCCGCAGTGGACTCAGCAGAGCCGCCAGCTCATGAATGGGACCAGCATGAGCAGCCCCAATGCCTGTGGGGCCATTGCTCTGGTGCTCTGCGGGCTCAAACAGCTGGGCCAGCAGATCACCCCCAACAGGTGAGCAGGGCTTGCTGCCCAGGCTGAGTTGTCATGCTGAAGCAGAGAGGGCCAGCAATCAGCAAACGGACTTTTCAGCCAGCAGTACATTATCTGGTGCATACATGTGGTGTCCATTGCGGCAGCTGCCATGTGCCAGGTGAGTGCATGTGGCAAGGTGCTGCTCTGCTGCCCTCTCACAAGTGCTCCCACTGGTGCAGGGTGCGCAGGGCTCTGGAAAACACAGCAGCGCCGCTGGGGGGCGATGCGCCAGATGCAGTGGTCACCTATGGCAGGGGGCTGATCCAGGTGCTCAGGCGCCTGCCTGCAACCCGCACTGACACTGCCTGTCTCCTCTACGGGGCTGGCCACTCCCACACCACGTCTTGCGTATCCTCCTGTCTGTGCTGAGCACATGCGTTGCAGCCATGTTGCGCCTGAAGCAATGCTGGTCATCTTGTTTGCGATGTCCTGGCAGAGCTTGTCCTTCTGAGCCTCCTTCTTGCCAGCTTGTGGAAGCGAGTTGCTCGACCATCTCACAGAGCGGTGCCTTCAGCTGCACCTCCGGGAATGCATCCGCTTGCTGAGGTGCAGCAGTGCCTCTCTCTTCTTCCCCCTCTGATGATCACGGCAAGATGTATGGCTTCCTGCAGGTGGACAAGGCGTTTGAGTACCTGGAAAGCTCTGCAGAGGTGGATAGGCCGGACGTGCGCTACCAGGTCACGGCGCGCAGGAGTGACAGCACAGCCACGAATAGGGGCATCCTGCTCAGGGACACGGTTGAAAGTGCTCAGCCACGCACCTTCATTTGTGAGGTGTCCCCTCAGCTGCACGAGGTGAGACAGTGACCAGCAAATCTGCTGAGCGGCTCAAGGAATGCGGCAGGGCAGGCTGTCTTTGCTGCCTGTGAGGCTGGCCCTCAATGGCTGTAGGCGGAGTGGGGCATGCTCCACTTACTGTATCCAGCGGCTCAAGATGAAGCAAGCAGGGCATGCTCACATGCAAAGTGAGACCCTGGCAGCATATGATGACAGACATGGTCACCTGCGAGGTGTTGCTTGCCTCACATTACCTCTGGTGCAAACATATCCTGATGTGCGCAGTGAGAAGCTGGCAGTGGCAGGGAGCTGCAGACTTGATACTGTACTTGTTGCAACAGTCATACCAATCAGCCTTGTGGACCTGCAGGATGCTGATGTGCGCAGCGAGAAGCTAGCAGTAGAGGACAGGATCAAGCTCAGCTGCGCAGCCAGCTGGGTGCAGCACCCAGCCACCTTGTTCCTGCCCCACAATGGGCGGGGCTTTGAGGTGCGGGTGGACCCTACGCAGCTGCCGGAGGGTATGAGCTACACCGAGGTGCTGGGCTGGGACAGCACTGCAGCCTGGCGGGGACCGCTCTTCAGGCAAGCTTGACGAGGGGGCTGTTGTTGTGAAGCAATTGCATCTGTGCTTGGACGGTAGGAGCCTCTGCAACCTTGCAGCGCCTGCGAGCTGTATGCTGTGGGCCTGCTGCTGAGGCCTGGCATCACTTTGTCAATCTCATGTTCAAGATGGAAACCTCAACTTTGGATGGTGCAGTGGGCCAGGTTGCTTTTCTGTCTCCTTACAGGGGGATGCACCTGAGATGCTAGCCAAGCGACTGCAGGTGTGCAGCAACGCATGAAAGGCTGCATGCATTCAGAACTTGCCAGCCTCTGATCCCCCCTGCAGGGTGCCCGTTACGGTGATCAAGCCTGCGCCTGTGCACAAGCTGGGACCATCCAGCGGCAGCCCAGCAGAGAGCACTAGTGTGACGGATGCACAGCCTCAAGCTGCTCAAGGGGCTAACCAGCAGCTGGAGTCACACCCCATTGCTGACCTTGCAGGGGGGCCTCCAGGTGGGACTCAGCTTGCTGTCATGGTCAGCCACATGCTGCCCTGCACGGCTCTTGCTTGAGGTGCCTGTGGAGATGTCTTGACAGAGTAGGCACAGCCTGCCTGAGGAGCCAACAACTGTCCTGTTGAGGCATGCATGTGCCCGTTTTCCCACATGCATCAGCAAGCTTTTATTAGCACAGCTTCACGGTGTGCGTAGCATCACAACGCCCTAAACCCAACTCACGTACCCTCAATCGGCAAACAACCAAACCCTTGGAACTGCCTGCAGTGGCCATAGCCAAGCCAGCTGCATGCCAGGTGCTTGCTAGGGGCAAGTGCCTGCCGCTGTCTCTGGCACAGCTTCACGCTGACCATAGCCAAGCCGGCTGTATGCCAGGTGCTTGCTATGTGCAAGTGCCTGCCGCGGTCTCAACCCTGCCTGCCTGCAGGCAACGGCCCAGCCAGCACAGACTACCAGCCCCCACGGCAGGAGGACTGGGTGGCACGCCTGGGCACGCTGCACTTCCAGGCCGGCACCGAGCTGCGGCGCTTCATTGATGTCCCAGAGGGAGCCTCCTGGGCTGAGATGAGCATCAAGGCAGGGGCACATGACACGCCCAGGTGCGTGCGAAGCCAGCTTGTGATGCTGTGCACCTACAGCGCTTGTTGTGCCCATGTGACCTGCCAGATCGCTTACATGAGCTGCAGGGCGCCTCTCTGCGAGCCTGCATTGGGGGCAGGTCACCTTTTCAGCAGGGGAGAGATGAGCTGCAGGACAGGGCACATGACACGGCCAGGAGGCTGGGGTGCTCGGCTCCCTGCAGGCTTTTCCTGAGAAAGTCGAGTTGCACGCCATCCAGCAGCAACCGTCCAACCTCCACCCTGCACTTCACTTTACTACACGCTTGAAGTGCCACCTGTGCAGAAGTCTTGGCTGTGTGCCACCCAGCTGCAGTCAGCCACCCACATGCCTTCGCTGCACCGCACACCAGCGATGCCCCCTGTGCAGGACCTTCATGCAGTGCGCAATGCAGCTGCAGGGATGCAACCCCCAGCCTTCACTGCACCGTACACCGTCATGGCCCCTGTGCAGGAACTTCATGCTGCGAGCCACCCAGCTGCAGCCGCACACGCGTTACAGCGACACGGAGTGGCGCACCTACGCCTCCCTGTCTGGACACGCCCAGCAGACTCACCGCTTTAAGGTGGTGGCAGCAGCCTGCCTGGAGGTCACTCTGAGTCAGTTCTGGAGCAGCCTCGGCCCCGGGGAGCTCACTGTCGAGGTGGCCTTCCACGGAGTGCAGCTCACCAACATGGCCAGCTTGGCCATTGACGGCGCTGCAGGGAACTGCAAGGTCATTGCCAGGTGCGACATTCATCTGTCTGATGTTGACTGGCGTGTAGGCCACCAGCTGGTTCAGCCCTGCAATTGAAGGGAGCTCCCAGAGCATGGCCAGGCGAGATGCACCTCGCCACCGTTCAGCCCAATCATGAAGACACCTTGACAGCTGGAAAGCTGCTGGCTTCTGGTCACAGAAGGGCACGCTGCCCTGCAGTGCACACAGAAGGCCGATTGTGCAGGACAGTCTGATTCTCTGTGAGCAGGCAGTGGGCACAACCTGAAAGTGCTTGGCATGATCCTGAATCTCTCTGCAAACAAGGAGCTGACAACGCATTCCTCTGCAGCACTCCTCTGCATTGAAAATCGGGGGGCTGGCTCCATGATATGCAGTCCCTTCTGCAGGGCTGCCTTGCACCAGGAGCAGATGAAGCCATTGCCAGCACTGACATGAGGACTGATGTCCAATCTGAGTAGTACTGCGTCTGCAGAGCTGCACTGCGCACGGAGAAGGTGAAGCCAAAGGCCGAGCTGACCCACCTGCGCATCCCCCTGCGCCCGACAGAGTCGACGCTCACACCACTGGCAGGGGCTCGGGACCAGCTTCCTGAGCAGCGCACCATCCACAGCCTGGTGCTGACCTACAAATTCACGGCTGAGGAGGCTGGAAAGTACAAGCCCACTGTGCCCATGCTGAACAGGTGGGTCTGCGCCATTTGGTCATCAGCTCTCCCATGCTGGTGAGTCAAGCCTGCTCAAGGCGTTGGGATGCCGGGCAAGGTGTGTCCCTGCACACCTGCAGTGGCAACAGCATGGCTGTCTGCCGCAGGTGCCCGTCTGCAGTCCTGACCTCCCCCATGTCGCTGCCTGCAGATACGTGTATGACGGCGTGTTTGAGGCGCAGTTCTTCATGCTGCACGACTCCAACAAGCGCTTGCTTGCGCTGGGAGACATCTACCCAGACGCCAAGGAGCTGAAGAAGGTGAGACTCGCAGGCTGCAGCTCAGCCTCTCCCCTGCCTGATCCGTGCAGTAGGTTCACGCTTTGCGCCATTTCCCTCTTGACACCAGGGACCATGAACTACAGTGGCCCACCCCGCAATGTAATGCTGCAGGGGGACTATGTGATCAGACTGATGCTAAGACACGATGACGCTGCCCTCCTGGGCAAGATGAAGGCGCTGCCGATAGTTCTGGAGCGCAGCTTGGCACAGAGCATTGATGTACCAGTACACCTCACAAATTCAGACAGTGTGAGGCAGACGAAGCCCCTGAAGGATGAGCGCGTGCTGGCCTCAGGTGAACGCTGCAGCCTGCAGTTCCCATAACAGCATGCAAGACGTGACGCTGTGCATGCAAGCAGGCCATCAGCATGAGGCAATGGGGCCTTGAAGGGTGAGCTTGTTCTACCTGCTGGTGAGCCCTGCTGCAGGCTGTGTCGTTCTCGCGTGCTTTGCTTGCACAGCACACCACAGCATGGTACCAACCTCTCAGGGTACCGCGCTAGTGAAACGTTGGTAAGTACATGCGCTGGCTGCTGGTGGGTCGTGCAGACTGCGCTGCTTACAGATGTTGGCAGCAATTTAGCAGGGTTAGGCCCTGGCACAGTGTGGGTTCAATGCCCACAATGTGCTGCAACCTGATGGCCAGTACCTGCACAACTGGCTCAAGCCTGTGACCCTTGTCAGGGGGGTTGTCGGCACTGTTTTCTGTGCCTCAAATACCGGATGCACTGTCAGAGAGGGCCAGCGCCAGCAGATCAGAGATGTCTGCCCCTCCCTTGAGACTGACATTGTTCACTGCCTGTCTGCAGGGGAGTCTCTGGCGCTCTTTGTCGGCCCTGTGCCCACCGACAAGCTGCCCAAGGATGCCACTGCCGGCCGCAGTCTCGCTGGCACCCTCCAGCTGGGCCTACAGCAGGGCAGCAAGCAGCATGCGCCGGGCAGCTTTCCTCTGACATACAGGTCGGGGCTTGCGCCTTGCCGGCTCCCTTGCTTTCTTCACCTGCCATCAGCCGCACTGCATGCCAAAAGCTTGTGCGACAGCCACAGCAGCAGCGTGCTGTCTCATGCACCTTTGAAAAATCAGGTGCCAGCCCACAGGGCCTGGTGCTCAGCCTGGTCAGTGTCCACCTTGTGTTGCAGTGTTGCTCCCAAGGCAAAGAGCGATGACGTGAAGGCGACTGATGAGGATGCTGGCCAGCCTTCACAGGAGGAGAAGCTCCGTGAGGCCGTTCGTGATGCTGAAGTCAAGTTCCTACAGGTCGGAAAATTCCCCCCTGTCAGCTTGCCAGTGCCAGGCAGTAGCCTTAGCGACACCCTCTGCTATTCTCAGCATGTGCCTGATTCCGCCCTGCTACATAGCGGGGCAAGCTACCTTCTGCTGACACCAACGCACCCTTGGCAGCTCTGCTACTAATCTGGATGGCATGATGCAAGCTGCCTTGTCCAGCCCCTTCTTGACAACACAAAGTATGCAGAGTCTACACAGAGCTGCTGGTCCACCATCATTGAGGCCTGGCTAGCCTGCTGGCCTTGCCTCTCTTGCGGAGCATATGCTTAGATTGAACCAGGGAGCTTTGTGACGGTGGTGCAAGGCTTGAATGCACATGATCTGCTGCACACTGCTCAGGAGGAAGCTAAGGCCTGTGAGTTGCAGCTGCAGGGACTTGACAGTGACAAGGAGGCAGAGTATTACACAGAGCTGCGGGAGCGGTTGCTGGAGGCCTGGCCACGCCACCTGCCACTTCTCCAGGAGCGCGTGCAGCGGCTGGGCAAGGTCAAGGACAAGCAACGCACCCTGGAGGAGGGTGCAGAATTTTGGAAGGCAAGTTGACACGCCCGGCACCTCGGCCCTACTCTGCTGGCTCCTGTGCTCTCCTTCCTCACAGGTCATACACTGGCCAAGCGATCAAATTTACCATCGCAACTTTGCCATCTCCCAGCTGAACTGCCACATGCATTAGATGCCCTTTTTGATCACCTGCTATGCCCCTTGGTCGCCAAGTCTCTCACAATACTTGTTATTGCCTTTACATGTGGGCCAGCTTTGTGACGTTGGCTGCAGCACATGTCCCAGGAAGCAGAGGTGACAAGTGAGGAGATCTGCAGCTTGCAGCACCCAACGATACTCTGGATTGTATCTCTACCGAATGAAGTTGGTGCTCAGACAGCAGAGGCCTTTGTGGTAGCCCAGGGTGGAGGCCTTTCCAGAGACTCAGCATGCCCCCTGGCTGCAGGAGGTGGTCCAGCGAGCAGGCACTGCTGTGACAGCATGTCAGGCCACTGATGCTGTTGTAGCACCATTCTCCATGCAAACGGCCACTATATTGTCCAACGATGCTCCCCTCTGGCTGAAGGAGGTGGCTCAGGCAGCCGACGCTGTTGTGGCAGCAGTGGATGAAGGTAAGCTGGCCAAGCACCTGGCCCGCAAAACTCCTGCCGAGGGCCCGGCAGCTGCCAAGGACGCCAAGCAGCAGGACGAGGCCAAGGCTGCACTAATTGAGGCGCTGCGCTGGAAGTGTGAGGCGCTGCTGCAGACCAGCCCAGGCCAGGGCGGGGCAGAGGCTGGTGCTGCTGGAGCGGCTGAAGCTGATGAGGTGCCACAGGAGCAGGAGGTGATACAGCAGCAGCAATGCTACATGACCCAGCTTGCAGCGCCAGCAATGATGTGTGTGAAGCGCTGCTGCAATAAGTCCCTGATCAAAGTGGGGCAGGCACTGGTACTGCTGGGGCAGCTGAGGCTGAAGGAGGTGTCATAGAAGCAGCAAGTGAGGCGGTAGCAGGAACAGCTATGCGTGCTAAGCTGAGAGAGGATCAGGGAGGGAGGAGATAAGGCATGAGTGGTAGCAGAGATGCTATATGTGCTGGAAGAGGAGGCGACGGGCTCTCCGAGGAATCGCACATGTGTGCTTTTGCAGCTGGGCTCAAGGCCCTGTCAGGCAAAGATGCAGGCTTTGCTCAGGCAGCTGAAGCTGAGATGGGTCAGGGCGAGAGGAGGCGAGGCTGAGCGGAAAGGTGTCTGCCTTTGCAGTGGCTAGCCTGAGCAGCACACCTGCAAGCACGCAGCACAATCCCATGCAAGAGCTTTCCACACCTTGTTATGTCGGCGGAGGCCCTAAGCCTGATCGAATGATGCCCATGCAGGTCTCTGCTGCTGCTCAAAAGGAGGAGGGACCCTTTGAGGCCGCCTTCCAGCACCTGAGGCAGTACAGCGACACAGCAGACGGGGAGCTGGCCGTGCTGCATGCGCGGCGAGAGGAGCGCCATGGCCGTTTTGCCTCTGCCCTAAAGTGAGCTGTGTCCTGTCCCCTGTCATGTGGGGTAGTGCTGGCTGGCCTGCCCTTCATGCCGCCAGCAACTGTTGAGCTCGCTGCACGTGCGATGAAAGCGGCGCCGCGGCAGCGATGGCTCTGCCATCAAGTGAGCAGCATCCTCTGTTTTGTGGTCAAGGCCATGCCGGCTGGGCTTGTCATGCTAGCAGCACCGTTGAGCATGCAGCAAATGCAGCAGGCAGAGTGCTGCGGTTCCTCATCCTCTGAGCTCAGGCGACCAGTGCCTCCGGAGGCGCTCTGGAATGGGCTTGGGTGCCTTAACTAATCTGCATGGTGGCTGGACTGCTCAGCTGGACTGCTTGTGAGCTGCTGTGCCACATCACTCCACTCACACGTGGTCGCATGGTTTCCAGTTGCGTCCAGTTGGCCGGCATTCTGGCCACTTGCAGTCCTCCAGATGGTTTAGGGATGTTTGGGTGACAGGTGCAGTTGAGGCATCCCTGTGCAATGTGGCTGCACAGCAGGGGACAGCGCCATAAGGTGCAGCCTGGTACCAACTGTGACCTCACGAGCGTGCCACCGTAACGCTGCAGAGCTGGTCTTCTGGGACCGGCAGGACCTGCCAGGCTGCACTGTGCGCATTCCCTTTGCTGAGAGGAGCAAAATGCTGGTGCTGCAGCATGCTGGCCAGAAAGGCTGCGCGCAAGAACAAGCTAGCCCTTCATCTCATTAGGCCTGACGGATTTGCGCAAGTACCCTCTGCCATGCTGCAGGATACTGGCCAAGCAGGCTGAAGGCGAGGACAAGCCGGCACCCAGAGGGGTGCTGCAGCTCAGGGCTGATCTGGCCGGCAAGCTGGGGTGGAGCCACTGGCAGGCATATGAACTCTCCAGGCTCCATGATCGATTCCCAGCAGCGTACCCTCTATTCTGATCTGGCAGCTGCGTAGCTAGAAGGCCCCCCATCACGCATCCTGAGCTTGCTCACAAGCAGGACATGCAGACCAGTCTTGATCTTGGTGGCTGTCTGCTGCAAGCACACAACCCCAACTTTGGCAACCTTTCAGCAACAGGCATTATTCAGGTAAAAGAGACACATGACAGACTCAAGAAAACCTTTGGCAGAACACTGCTCTGAACTTCGCGTCCAGTATGAGCCTCTTGTTCGCTGACACCGTTTCTGTGCTAAAGCGCACCTTTCTTCTTGTGCAGCAAACAGATCTTCATCGATCCATCAGGGGGCATAGCCGATTTTAGGGTGGCCTTCAACTCAGCAGCATCACACAGATCACCGAGATTGCCACCATGTCCAAGACCCTCCTGCCCAATGTGATGTGGGCTCAGCGTTCAGATCGAGTGTACCTGACCATAGACCTGCAGGACACGGCTGACTCCAAGCCTGAGATCAGGCTGAGCAATGATGCAGAGGGCAAGCATGGGCACCTAAGCTTCAAAGGCAAGGGGCAGAGCCATGCCACTGGCAGCGATGCACACAACTATGCATTGAAGCTGGACCTGTATGGCCCCATCAATGTGGAGGAAAGCAAAGTCAGAGTGACTGGCAGAGGCATCGTGCTGGTCGTCCAGAAGCAAGAGAAATCAGGTCAGTATACGCAGGGGCAGAGGCTTCATGCACATGTCCAACTGCTTTCTAGCAAAGGCCTCTCTCATGTGCTCTCACATGGGGCCTTTTGAGGTATGGCATTGACGTACAGAACCGTCTCTGCATCTTGATGCCTGCTTACCATCGCTGCAGATGAGCACTGGCCGCGGCTGCTGAAGGAGTCGGGCAAGCTCCCTCGGAACATCAAGGTGGGGCCAGTTTCATGACTGCCTCTGCAATGAACACCTTGCCAGACGTGCATCTGTCATGAGAAGCCTGGTCTTGCTGTCATTGCTGCTGATGGTTTCATGGGACCCGTGCTTGCTGTGCGCTGACCTGTTGACTGCATCTGCTGTCGTCGGGAGCTGAACTGCGCCTTCATGAGGGGGCTGTACGTCTTTGCTGCTGCTGGTCCCTTGACTCCTGCTCAATGGCAATCTGCTGCAGGTGGACTGGAGCAAGTGGGTTGATGAGGACGAGGTGCGTCCCTGCTGCTGCCTGCTGATGACCAGTGGGACTCTGATGTGCTGCTGACACCACAGAGACATGGATGCATTTTCAGCTGGGCCAGGCTGCTCCTGCATGCGACCAGAACTCGGCGTTGTGGCACGTCACCCCAGCCAGCATGGGCTGCCTGCCCTGCTCTGTAGTGCATGCTGAAGTCGTTGCACTAATCTTACGAGCGGGCTGCAACCTGCGTGAACAGGATGAGCTGCTTTGCAGCAAGCCTTTCCTGCCTACTGCTCGGCATGCTGCAGATGTCAATCCTGTTCATCTATTTGTTTAGCATGCCAGCTCCTGAGTGCCCTACCTGCCTGCAGGAGGATGAGAAGCCAGACAACTTTGACATGTCAGATATGCAGAACCTGCAACAGTTTGGCGGTGGTGAGTGACAATACTGAGTGCTGATGCTTTGCTCGCTCACTCATCTGGCGGGGCATGGGCATGTGGAATAATATAAACACCAATGAGCTGGCAGCATAGCATGTTGTCTTTCGGCTGTGCTACTGGCATCGTGTGAGCTTGACATTGCAGCATGAGGCCTTAGGTCAGCAGCAGATGCCAGGTCCTGGCATGCAACGAGCAGCGAGTGGCTGAACAAGGGAGGGTGCCATTTCTTGCAAGCAGTTGCATCAATGGGTCCAGTCAAGTGCAAGTGTAGCCCCACGCTGCAGGGAAAGGGGGGATGCCGGGGATGCCTGACTTTGGTGGTGGTGAGCTGCATACTCCTGGGCTTCCGTGCTGCAATCACTGTGCTGCCCAGCAGGGGGCTGCTCTGCCACCTGCATTGCATCGGTGCAGCTCTGTGTGCTGCTGCATGCATTGCGTCAGTGCAGCTCTCCCTGTGCTGTCCAGCGAGGGAACGCAAAGGGGTGTAGCCACCTGCATTGCTGGAGCAGAGTCCATTGCCAAGTCAGGCAAAATGCTGCAGGCGCAGGGGGGATGTCAGGAATGCCCAACTTTGGCGGTGGTGAGCTGAAACTCAGCTGTGCATCAGTGCAGGTTTCATCAGCTGCTCCTTCTGCAGCTGCAGTGCTCCTCACTGCAAGCTCTGCCCCGCCTCTCCTCATTGAACCAGCTTTGGTTTGCAGCAGGCGGCATGCCTGGCATGCCCAACTTTGGAGGGGGCGCAGGCGGTATGCCCAACTTTGGCGGGGCTGGCGGCATGCCCGGCGGCATGAACTTTGAGGACCTTGGGGATGAGGGAGAGGGTGCTGGTGAGTGCACGGCTGCCTTGATGCAACTGTTGCGGGGCTACATCTGTATGAGACTGGGGTGCACTGTGGTGCCTTTGCCTGGAAGACAACCTTTGTGCTCTGTCTTGCTCGATGGTGTGGTGCAATGGCGATCCAAACCTGAGAGGCGGTGCTGGTGAGTGCATCGCTGCTTCTGCACGAACGAAGACCTGCTGGCTATGTATAGAGATAAGACAGTATTGCTGGCTCCCTTGGACCTTCCAGACAGCATTTCGAGACTTCTCTGCTTGAAGACGGTGCTGATCGCTGTTCTTGCCTTTCTCTGAGTGTTGTGCCAAGCCCCTGCCCTGCCTGCCTTCCTCCTTGGGGAGCTAGCTCAAGCCAAGCCAATTAGAAGCCTGCCTGTTGATGTGTTGCGGACCTTTACTTCCAACTGGTTAGGGCCATCGCTGCTGAAGATTTTTTATCTGGCTGCCTGCAGATGACTCAGATGACGATGACATGCCAGAGCTTGAGGCAAAGACCTGATCAGGTCCCCCACGCATTGTGGAGCAAGCAAAATAAATGTCTTTGAAGCTCAGTAGCCATGTTGAAGGGCGGTCCTGTCCAAACAGCAATGTCTTGCATGATTTGCTCTCATGACTGTCAGACTGTGCTAGTTGCACATGCAGCTTGAGAAGCCAATTGTGATGTGTTGCACTGGCAGGTGGACTCCCTTCAATTGGACTCTGTAGGGCCTGAAGCATGGAAAGCACCTGGGCCACATGAGAGACAATGTTGTGCAGCAATTTCTGAACGAAGGTCCATATTTTGTACTGTTCATATGGCTCTGTACTCCTCATGAGACAATAGAGTACATGACAGTCCTGCCAGCTTGCGGCCTATCTGTGCTGGGGTCCCCTCTTAGTCTGAAACAGGGGTGGGCCTCACTCTGCCAGCTGAGCTGCGCCTCTGCTTGAGGGCATGCAGCTTGCTGTCGCGCCCTAAGCCTGCTGCCAGGGGAGGCTGCTCCCCATCACTCCCCACATGTCCCGCTTCCTCAGCAGAAGGTCTGTCCCTGGCATCAGGCGGTGGGCTGACAACTGGCCGCCGCAGATTCAGTCGCGCCTTAAGCGCTGCGAACTGAGGCTTTCCAGTCAGTGCAGATGGAGGCCGCGCAGGCCTGCCTGCTGCAAACGCTGGACGTGCTGCATCAGCGCCATGTTTGATCTCAGCTCCTGGCTGCTGCCCCTGCACCTGCTGCCCCTGCTGCCCCTGCTGCTGCAAGGCCTGCACAGCCTGCTGGGCCCCCCAGCTGGCAGCGCTGCAAAGCGTGAACTCTGGGGATAGGCCTGCTGCCCCAGCCACTGGGTGTGACTGGCTGGACAACCCTGCACTGTGCCGCAGGCTGGCCCCTGCTCCGTGGGCAAGACCCTCCTGCATGGCTGCTGTCAGGGGCCCCGCAGGTGCTGAGTTGCGCACCGGACGCCGTCCCAGAGCCCGCACTGGGAAGGGGCCTAGCATCTGCTGCTGCTGCTGGCCCGGGGCTTGCTGGAAGGGGCAGCTGGCAGCGCTTGCATCTGCATCATGAGCTGCTGGCCGCAGCACCGCGGGCTGCTGCTGCCGGTCTGAGCCGGCCGTGGAGGGCCGAGATCTGGGAACTGCAGCACAGACAGGTGTATGGCGACACTATGTGAGGCCAGTCAAGGAGGACCACCCCGGCAGAGCAGTATGCAGCACCAAAGGTAGTGGCAATGCCCTGCCGCGACAGGGAGATGAGTATGATGTCTCAGACGCTCAGCTGTGCAATAGCAAGCCTGCATGGCCCAAGTGGGTCTGACCAAGCATACCCTGGCTGCGGCCAGCTCTGGTCTGCAGCTTTCCTGTGTGATCACTGAGGAGCGCAGTGACACAGTACAGCGCACCAGGCTGCGGCAGGGAATCCAGCTGCTGCTCGAGGGACTGCAGGTTCTGCGCCAAACCCTCCAGCTGCTCCCCAGAGACACGAAGGTGCTGCGCGCGGCGTGCTGTGCGCTTGCCACCGGCCCCTCGCGGCGAGAACTGAGGCTCCTGCGAAGGCTGTAGGGCAGGCAGCCTGCCCGAGCCTCTCTGGCTGTCACTGGACTGGGCAGGGCCCTCTGGCAGCATTCCAGGGCCGCCTGCTGGGTCTGCCGCCCTGAGACCTGCATGAGTAGAGATGACGATTCAAACGATAGCCAAATGAGCCAG
The DNA here is from genome assembly GCA_963969365.1 of Asterochloris sp. CNOR1. NCBI lineage: Eukaryota > Viridiplantae > Chlorophyta > Trebouxiophyceae > Trebouxiales > Trebouxiaceae > Asterochloris > Asterochloris sp. CNOR1. Next base: position 733,756 of record OZ017756.1, on the reverse strand, counting down.
TGAAAGGTAATAAACAACACAGCATGCCTGGGGCAGCGCAGCAGCCAGAAACGGTGCATGCTATGGTGTCTCAGAGAGGGCTCTCTGCAAGCTATCAGAGGCAGCGGCGCCTGAGGATGGCATTGCATGGCATTGGCAGGCGGCTGGATGTGCAAGCAAGGGAACGTTATCTCCTTGCCCAACCAGCAGATAGGGCGCTGTACAAAATTTGCTCCCCCGTGAGTACTTGGCAGGAGCTGCAGAAGCCAAGCCAGTGGCAGCTTCCGTCAGAGGTTCAGATGTGCAGGTGTGCAGGAATGGAGTGCTTCAGCAGGACACCCCTCTTACTGGGACAGAGCACCCGTAGGTTGGTGGAGCATGCCGGAGAATGCATTCGCACTCACCCGGGCCCAGGTGTGCTGTGGCGTTGCCCCCAGCTGGTGCAGCTGCAAAGCGAAAGCTGTCCAGGCCGGCCTTCCAATCTGCACCGGCAGGGGCTGTAGACTTTTGCAGGCCATGCTTGGGGTCTGGGACTGTCTCAGCCACTGGCTCTGCTGGCTTGCAGCCTGTCTGCTGGAGGTCAGCCCTGACTGACTAAACTGGTGCTCTGCTGGGTCAGCACCCATCCTGCTGGATGTGAACTGAGCCGCACCCCTCTACATTGTGTGTTGGCGCCCCTCTATGTTCAGCAAGTGGCGCATGTCGTCCTGCTGAGCGTAAAGCAGTCACCGGCTTCAAGTGTGTCTTTGAGGCAGCAGGGCTGGTGTCCGCAGGCAGCGCATGGAACTCAAGGCCAGGCACTGCTTCAAGTGCTGCCTTCTTCCAGCTCAGGGTTGACATGAGAGCAGTAAAGGGAAGCCCGACGGTTTTCTCTGCTGCACAGTAGCCACAGGCAAGCAGTGACTGGCAGACGCTGTGATGAGCTACCAGGCTGTGTAGCTCCTCACCTGCCGACTTGTCTGCCTTCAGGGCAGCAGCGCCCAGCTCCGGAGCGGAGGCGGCCACCGCTGAGTCGTGGGTGGGGCGCCTGCGCTGCCCAGCGACTGGCAGCTGCCGCAGGTGCCCCTCCAGGCTGTTCATCTTCCTGTCCAGCGTCCCAGTGAGCCGCGGGCCTCTGCGATGGCGAGGCCCCGGCCCCTGCAGGCACAGGAGGGAGCGTGAGCGCTGGGCTCGCATGCTGGGAGAGCATGCATGCACAGCTCCCTGGAGGCACATGCTGCCAGGGCTATGGGAACTGATGAGCAGCACACTGCCAGCTGTGGGTGCATGCCCTGTGTGGCAGTATGCATTGCAATGTGACATGATCACGTGAGCTGCTGGCTGCATGCATGCGGGCGCATTCATGCCCTTGAGCCTGGATGTCCAGGCATGCCTGTCCGAGAGATTATGAGAATAGCAGGCAGCAACCTGGGGCATTGGCAACAGAGAGATGGGCAAGTCACCTGCCCCACCGGCGCCGATACAGCGCCGTCTGCAGACACAGCTACCTGCAGCCCCCGCTGAGCTGCTGGCGAGGCTGCATCCTCAGGGGCTGCTGTGGGGTTCTTGCCATGCATCACCAGCACATCGCTGCGGGGGCCCTGCTCCTGCAGGCAAAGCAGCTCACTGTCACACACCAGGCTGCCTTGCACGGGTGAATGGTCAGCAGTCAGCAGCAGCTCCATGTCAGCGGCCACGCTGGCTGGGAAGGGTTACACATTAAGCTGTGAGGCAGGCAGGGTGGGGAGTGTGGGATGAGTGCAGGCACAGCAGTCCACAGCCACAGCTGCACCAGACAAGGCCCCTCCAGCAAGTAGGCGATGCAGGCCCCCCAAGGAGGGGGGAGGCAGCCGCCCCACGCAGCACCTTGATTCTCATAATCTGTGTCCAGGCAACCACCTGGACAGCACCTCTCATGCAGTCAGCACCCCCATCAGGCACAGGTCTGCTGGGCGTCACAGGCTGAGTGCAGAGCAGCCACAGGCAGAGCCCCTACCTGCAGCAGCGCTCCAGTGCAACTCTAGGGCAGCACTCCTCGAGCTTATGCCACCCAGCCCTGCCTGCTGGTTGTGACAGGCTGAGTGCAGACCAGCCATGTGCAGCACCCAGCAGCTCTCTCCGTATGCAAACTGCCCGCACAGCACACCTCAGGAGGCCAGCACCCCGCCAGGCGCCTGCCTATTGGACTGGACAGGGTCGGTGCAGTGCAGCCATGTGCAGTGGCCTCACCTGCAGAGGCTTGGTGCAGTGCAGCCATGTGCCGTGGCCTCACCTGCAGAGGCTCGGCCCCCGCCTGGGTAGCGCTCCTCAGACGGCTGCCACCACCCCCTCCAGGCGCCTGGCGGCTGGGCGTGACAGGCTCCGACACTGCGCTTCGTGCCGCATCCTGCCCTGGGACGCCTCCCCGCCCCAGGGACTTCTGGTGGCTGAAGCGCGGCGGGATGCACTGCAGCATCGCTGTGATGGAGTCTGCCCTGCGGAAGGCAGGTTACCAGCCTCAATGGCCGCCGCTTGCAAGCCGAAGCGGCCTCAGCGTGACCTGGCGTGACGCTTCACAGAGTGCGGTCGCATTCATCATCAACCTGTGTCTCCTGCTGCTGTACCGGGCAGACACCTATGATGGCCTGGAAGCAGTGCGCCATCTGCCGATCAACAGCAGCTGTTCCAGAGAGAATGTTGGCATGGAGTGTGGACAGACCTGTGGGCATCTGCGACGAGGAACTGCGCGCTGGACTTCTGCGAGCACAGGTCGTGCAGGGTGCTGTGCCGCCTGCAGCCAATACAGCAAGAGTGCCTGCCTGCGACAGGATGCTCTGGTGATGGGCCTGAGCAGGCGAAGCAGTGTCTCGTGCTGCCCAGGATGAGAGTGCACGCAAAGGCAAACACTGAAGCAGACGTGCAGATGCCAGCATGCCTGCATGTGGCGTGCTGGGACAGGTTTTAATGCTCCAGACAGGTCAAGGCATCTGCGAGACAGAGAAGGGTGGCTGACCTGAGGTTGGTGGGCAGGAAGGCCGCTGGAGACACAGATTCCACAGGGTAGGCGCCCTTTGCTAGCAGGACAGGACTGCATCAGGAGGGGGGGACCGTGTATGTTGGCAATGCCAAGGCTGGGCAGAACAAGGGATTGAGTCAGCTGCACAGCTTCTGACACCATGCGTGCCTGCAGGAGTCACCTGGGCAATGCCAGCTGGGGTTTCTGGCCGCTGAAAGGTGACACAGCCTGATGCGGGGCCTCGGAGGATCCAGGCTGTACAGCAGGACCTCTGCCTCCAGCAGCGCTGCCATGTGGCATTGCTGACCCCAGATTGATCTGCAAATCAGGAAGGCGCTGGCCAGGCCTGGTCTCTGCATAGTGTCACCTTCCATGAGGGCATGCAGCTCAATGCTGATGTGAACTCAGCACGTCACTCGCCTTGCTCATACCTAGTGATCTCTCTGCAGCGAATTTGCTCCGCTGCCCGGAAGACAGAATTCACAAGTCATGGCTGATGATGAGAAACATCCTCATGGGACACAGGCATGTATCGCACGGCGTTTCATATATGTTCTGACAACAACCTGTCTTTCGACAAGGATTCTGGATGCAAACAGATATTCCTGTGCTGTGTCTGATCCTCAGCTGAGCATGCTTGTCAAGGCCGTTGGCCCAGTCTGCAGAGCCAGCATGCCTACTGCAGAAGCAAAGAGGATGTCAGTACATCAGAGACCACAGCATGTTGTCATATGCGGGGCAGGCATAATTGGCACATGCACAGCCTTCTTCCTTGCCAAGATGCATGGCATCAAGACCACTCTGGTGGAGCAGCACAAGGTGGCAGGGGCGGCATCAGGTGTGGGCCCATCTGCCAATGCATGCCTAATTGGAACTTCTGCTGACCTGCTGCCCGTTACTGCAGGCAAGGCTGGTGGATTCCTGGCCAGGGACTGGTGTGATGGCGGGCCCTCAGAGGAGCTCATGCAGGCCAGCTTTGACCTGCACCGGCAGCTGGCGGATGAGTTTGGTGCAGAGGCAATCGGGTATCGTCCGATGCGCAGCACTGGCCTGAAAGCATCCTCTGCGGGCAATCTGCGGGGCAGAGGCAGGGCCCCAGCTTGGCTGGATGGCAATGTGGCAGGGGCACAGGTGCTCAGGTCAAGTCTGACGCTGTTTGTTCCTTGTCTTTGGGTCATTGTCCTGCCCGAATAGAAGCCCTAGCTGGTTGCCTTGCTCTTGTGCCCTCAGGTCAAGCCATCTGCTGTACCTGGCCACAGTGTTGCTCGTGTCTGCCTGGCACCCTGTGCTGCTCAGCCTCTCCAGTGGCACCTGTCTGCATGATGGTGCAGCTGTGCAAGCTGGCTGTCGCCTGCTGTTGTCATGCAAGCGTGTCATTGCATTGCACCCACATATGCTTCAAGGCCTCATTGTGTTAGCCCCTTCGCACCAACAATGCTCAATACCAACGCATCTGCACTGACAACAGGCCACCTGCAGTCACTGAGCAACGAGGACAGCACAGCCCAAGTCCATCCTGGCAAACTCACACATGCTCTGCTCGAGGCAGCGCAGAGATATGGCGCTGAGCTTATCATTGGCCAGGCCCAAGGCATCTGCACACAGAGGGCAGAAGCTGTAAGCCTAGACCGCCCAGGCCTGGCAGCATGGGACAGCCAGACTCAGCAGGCAGCAGCAGGGAGCGCAGAGGCCACTCCATCTGACAGCGTTGCCATGCAAGCCAATGGTGCTTACGAGCAGAGGGTCACAGGAGTACAGGTGGATGGCAGAGTGGTGGAAGCTGATGCAGTTGTGCTGGCCTTGGGCCCATGGACCCTGCACGCTGCTGAGTGGCTGCCAGCTGTGCCAGAGGTGCACAGCCAGATTGGGCACAGCCTGGTGCTTCAGGCCCCTGTGCCGTTGCCCGCTGAGGCGCTGTACATCTCCTGGCGCTCAAAGGCAGGTCAGCCTCACCCTGTGGTCTCAAATTGCTTCATGCTGTGTACATCAGCAAGCTCAAGAGCAGAGGGCGCTTCCTAGACAGGGGAAGGCCTGCCCCTGCTGGGTTTTATGATGAGGCCTTCGGGGAAAAAAGACACTTGCCATGCTTTGGCCTGTTGTGGTAGTCTACACTGCTAGCAGCTGCCTTCTTGATAAAACAGCCAGCAAATGCCCTTGCCCAGCATTTCAGCTATCTCTGCAGGTGTCAGCTTTGAGAGTGAGGCTTACCCCAGACCTGACGGCACTTTGTGGCTAGGCGGCGGCAATGCCATGGTCTCTGTGCCTGACCATGCAAAACATGTCAGCATGCTGCCCTCTGCAGCGGACAATCTCAAGGCAAGGGGCTCTGCAATGTGCACACATTGTCTTGCATGCACTGAGACTGATCAATTCTTGAAACAATTGTTGCCGTTCTTAAAACCTTCATCCAGGGTGTAGGCGCTGAGTCATGTGCCTCATTGCAGGAGGTGCAATGGACAGTTGGCTCTGCCCTGGCTCAGGCAACATTGCTGGAGCAACAGGCGTGCTTGAGGCCCCTCTCCCCTGACGGCACCCCCGTGCTTGGAGCACTGCCAGGCACAGAGGGTGCCTTCATTGCAACAGGTGCTGCCCCGTCCCTGCTACTTCCTGACAGCTGCTGTAGCCAAGCTTCATGACACATCCAGGCTCTACAGCAGTGTTCCTGTGACATGTCTTTGACCGTGTAACTTCCTGTGCGCAGGACACTCTTGCTGGGGCATCGCTCAGGGCCCTGCAACTGGAAAGGCCCTGGCAGAGCTCATTGCCACTGGCAGGTGCACATGCCTAGACTTGGATCCCTTTTCACCAGAGCGTTTCATCCAGCCCAGTCTAGCAGAGCAGCATGGTATCAACAGGCTGGCCCAGGAGCAGCGAACTCACCTCAGCCAGAGGCAGGCATTGCCGACAGGGTGAAAGAGTGGGGCCCTCTGAGCGCACACGGCCTCCAGCTGATGGAACTGACAGCAGCCTCTTTGTCCCTAGGCCAGAGACATGGTGCTAGTGAGTTCTGCCAGTCAAGACCCTTCTCTGGGAGCCGAGGAGGCATTGCAGTCAAGGGTGCAGCCCCTTTGTGGATGCTCTGCTGACATGTTGGCTGAGGAACAGAAGCACTCTGAATGCATCACCTTGATACTGAGCTACAGCAAGGTAAGGGCGAGCAAAAGCACAAATCTGAATCTGGGGTCATGTTAAAGCATGCAAAACTGAAGCAGGTCAACCTGAAGTTCAGCAATTCTCCTCTGCAATGCTGTAGTTATCACTGTGCTGGTGTATGGGAGTCAGGGGCTGTTGCATTGCCTCCGGCTTGCCTGCTGACCACTTCCACCTGAGTGGAGCGCACCACACAATCCCCAAATTTTGCAGCAGCACAAACGGTGAGCGCCGCCGACTGCAGCAGGGTGGTGCCTCCACTAAGGTAGATCCTGCAGGCAGACAGTTCGTTGGCTTCCTAGAGGCATAGGTAAGCAGTACCAAGCTCACGCCAGAGATTAATTGCCACACCCTCACCTGTCAACATGTCTTTTGTGGTGACATCTGCAAGACAGGGAGGGAAAGGGTCTGGCAATGCAGTCACCCGTTGGGCAAGCCAGGGAAGGCACGACTGTGGGCTGCTGTGTTGGGCAAACATTGGCCAGCGTCACCCTTACCAATGCAGATCCACCCAAAATGGCAATTGCCAAAGAGTGCGAGCATCAGGGTGTTGCTGGCAAAGATGATGTCCACGATGAGCAGGATCCAAGTCTCAGCATGATGCCTACATGCAGAAAGGCAAACTTCCACGTGGGTCTTGGCTCACCACAAATCAGACCCCAGAGGTGCCCACAGCCAAACAACAGCATCAAGGCTGTGTATGCGACGGTGATGTCGATCAAAAGCAGGAAGTATGTTTCTACTTGTAGCCAGCTGCGCTTCCTGCAGCTTCCTCAGAGCGCAGGCTCAGGCAGGTGCGGTTGCCGCTTGTCAGGCAGTGCAGCACTGGACGTGGCACCAGCACACATGGTTCAGTCTGCCCCTGGCGAAGCAGGGCTGTGCTGGCATGGCACATGCAGCTGAGTATCAAAGCTCGTAACTCACAGTGGGAAGCCCATCCTATTGAGTCTCCAGGAGGCTCCTGCATGGCAGGGTAGAGAAGAGCCACAACCGTAAGACGACAAACAGTCTAGGCTGAGCCACTTGTTTCCACGACGCAGTGTGAGCAGTGAGCCTCACCTGCTGCCACACAGAGGCAAGCAAGCTGCCCACAGATGAGGAAAGCTACGAAGAATCTGTGGTTGTTGACGGCGATGCAGGTGCCCACGACCTCGCAGTGGTGGTCAAAACGGCTCTGCACAGCAGGAAGCAGTGTCTGAGGGCCCGCACATAGCAAGACGCCTTACCCTCAGGCTCGACATTAGTAAACAGCAGTAGACATCACAGGCAAGCTTGTCATGCCAGGAGCCACAGCGGCCGCAGGGATGAATGCCAGCGCACAGCAGCAAACCAGGCACACACCATCCAACACAGGGCCCTGAGACACTGGGACACCATTGCACAAAGATGCATGCAGCAGCGAGGACAAACAAAACAAAGCTGGAGGTTGTGCCTCAGGCTGTGCGCCTCACCATGCAGTAGCCACAGACACTGCAGTGGTGCGCCCTGGGTGGGCGCCAAATATAGCAGGTGCTGCAATAACGCTCATAGCTGCCATCAGCACGCTTCCGCAGGAGCTGTTTTCTATAGTCCTGCAACAAGCAGCGAGACAAGGCGGTGACAGATCACAAGCGGCTGCTGCCGGTCTGGTGCAGGTTGTGAGTGCTGGACAGGGAAGTGCAAGATGCGTGCCCTTGCCACACCACCAGACAACAGTGCTGTGTGAAGTCTGCCAGCAGGGAAAGCTGTCTGCAGCGCGGGATGCAGGCCACAGGGTGTGCTTGTCATTAGTTGGCCACACAACCTGCGCCGCTGAGAGGCCTGGAAGACTTTGAGACATGCCCTGTGCCCACTGACCCTGCAGACTGGGTTTGAATGGTCTGCCATGCTGAGTGGCCTGCATTGCAATGGCAGCTGCACCTTCTCATAGCCCATGCGGTCCAGCTGCTCCTTGCTGACATCGTCAGCCTCAAGCTCTGCCACAATGGGATCTGCAGCAACTGTCAGGCGCCTCAGTCTGAGTGACCTTCCTCACAGGCATGTGTGTGCCGCAGTGGGATGCAGCAGAAGAACTCTGCTACACGCTGTGCAGGTAAGACATCGAACCACTGCTGGCTGGGCAGAGCTCAAGATCAGGCTGAGACCAAGCCATTGGGAGGCTGCCCACCTTTTACGGTGTTGGGAGGTATGACGCCTGGGTCCACAACTATCAGCAGCGCCTGCAGCGCGAGAGTGGCACACAGCAGCACAGCTGCTACCAGCTGTAGCCACCATGGCAGTGTCCGAATCCTGCAGCCAGCCAACAACTGCCTGCTGCTGAGGTAAGCGAGTAGTCAGAGCTTGAGCAGCATACAATGTGTGGGCAGCAGATGGTGGTGACTTGCAGAGGGTATGCTCATGCTTGCCGAACATTCTGCAGCAGAGGCGCCTGGGCCTGAGAAGCTGATGGCAGCTGATGACAGCTCTCACCCACAGCCAAAGCCTGCGGCACCCAGCAGCAGAATGTAGCAGGCCAGGCCAATGGGCGCTCCTATGCCTGCCTTCCACTTGCCCTCGTCCCACTTCGCCGCACCCGCCGGGGCCCTGCTGGCGTTGAGATTGGCTGCCTGAGCTTCAATAGCATCATCCACGTCAGTGTTATTGACACGAACAGCCTGCAGAAACACACAAGAGCTGACCGCTGCCATGACAGCACGTGGCAAGTGTGGCTTCCGAAGGTCTGTTCAGGCTCCAGCGCTGAGTGTAGCCTTGAAATGTGTTTGTCAGTGAAAGGCTAACACCCACAATGGTGCATACGCCGGCCAAATCATGGCAGCAGATGATGCTGCAGAGGCCTGCTGACACTCCAAGAGTGTCAGGCCCCATGTCACACCTTCACAGGTCTAGATGGCTCGAAGGGCTTCTGCTGAGTGAAGGAGCTGAAGCTCATAGGTTGCTGTTCCGCAAGCGGGTGAGTCCTTGTCAAACGTGAACAATCTTCTACAGCATTAGGTGAGCAGGACAGGAGCCTGAAACCAGGCCTGCCTCAGCCGGTGCGGCTCATGCATGTTCTCATTGGCAAAGTCAGTTGAAGTCAGATGGGCTCAGCCTCTGCCCTGACCCTGGCTTGAGAGCAGATCGTTGTCATGGCAGCTGGAGCAGGTGCCATGATCTCCAAGACTCCAAAAATAGCTGCACCTCAGAAAAAGGTCAGAGAAAGCACCAGTCTGCGCATTGCTGACATGGAAGCCACTATTATTTATAGCATGATCTTAGAAGCCTACATCAATGTGCAGTCACTGTTCTTCAGGGCTCAGAACTCCCTAATTCCTGGTCTGCAGAATGTGGACTGGCTGACTGGCAGCTGCAGGCAAAGCAGAAATGCTCTTGGCAGGCCACAGCGCTGCTGGCAGTGCTGCAGGGCGGTGCTCGCCTCCTCCCAGGCAGCGCCAGACACAGCAGTGCGCGCCAACAACCTCATCAGATGGCTCGAGGTCTGCTGCCTAGCTACCAGCGCTGTGTGCGCTTGAACACCCTTCTCAGACTTTGAGTCTCTGGTATTGATGTTGTTTGCTGGTCTTCCACCAAGTGCACATGGACCACTGCTGCAGAGCGCCGGCATGCCTGAGCAGAAGGTCACAGTGCAGAGCACGGAGCGGGCAGGGCAGCAGATCGATTTGACAGTGGCAGCCCAGGATGTGCAGGAAGGTGGGTGGCGCAGGCACCCGCGCTGGTCTGGGGGCTGAACCTCTCATCAAGCACCTCATGTCAGCAGGCGTGGAAGGCGACTGTTTTGTCGTGCCTGCAGGAGAAATGCTGCTCAGGATGCCAGAACACCTCATCATAACTCTGGAAGGAGTCTTTGAGGATGAGGTAAGCTCTCTGCCTTTGAAACATACGATGTTGCACCTGTCTTTTGGCATGCTTCCAGGGTGACTGACCAGCATTTGGCTCGTGTCTTGCTGCACACTGCTTGTACCTGACTGGTCACCATGCAGTGCTGCCTTGCCCATACTGCAACCATAGCATCGCCGTCTGAAAGTGCTCATGTGGTGCACAGGCTGTGGCAGAGCTCCTAGCCACTGGCAAGCTGACGGAGCTAGCCTGCCTGACTCTCTACTTGGCATATGAGAAGAAGAGGGGAAAGGACAGTTGCTGGTACCACTACATTCGCGAGCTGGACAGGTGCAGCTGCATGGGGCCATCACGCCCACGCAACCACATGTTGCACACCTTGGCCAGCCGGGAGGCATGCAGAGCTATGTGATGGTAGTGCTGCAAGTGGCAAGACCCTTGTTCCCCTCATTCATGTGTGGAGATTGGCAGCAAAATACCATTCATTGGAGGCAAAAACAGCTCCTGCAGGCGGCGCTGTTAGGCAGGCGGGTTGCCAGACATCATCTGTGAAAGTGAGCTGGGTCCTGCTGTAGCCCTTGTGTGCAGGCAGCAAGCTTGCGGCTCGCAGGGCGCCGAGCCATCGTTGCTGTAGGAATTATCTGATTGTGCCTCACATATCATTGCTATGCCCCTTGCTGCAGGCTGCGGTGGGCAAAGGGCTGCTATGTGGTATCCCTGACGCATGCCTCATAGCCATCTCTGTGTAGTATCCCTGACGCAAGTCTCCTTGCCATTGCCGCAGGCAGCGGGGTCGCGGTCAGCAGGGTGCCAAGTCACCCCTCCTGTGGGACGCGGGGCAGGTGGACAGCCTGCTGGAGGGCAGCCCCGTGGTGGGCATGGTCAAGGAGCGCCTCAAGGGGATTGAGCGCGAGTATGCAGAGCTGGACACTGTCTGGTACATGGCAGGTGAGCCTGTCCACCTCTGTGTGACAAGCCCATGCGTGCGCTGTGACTGTGTGTGCCTGCTTGTTGTTGCGAAACATCAAAGCAAACGTGAGTTTGCAGAGCTGGGCACCATGGGGTGCCTGGCGGGGGAGTGCCCGCATGCATTCAGCTTGATGGGATGCTGATATCTGGAACGGCAGCTTGTCTGCTGGCCTCGGGTGGGTCCTGCTATGCTGGGAGGCTGGAGTCAGTGCTGATACTGTGCATGCACTTCTGTGGGCCCTGAAAGGCAGTCAGGCCAAGTATGCAGAGCTGGACACTTTGTGGTACATGGCAGCCAAGACGCCCTTGTGAGCGCTGGCCTGGCTGCCTGCTGGGGATAGAGCTTACGGGCCCTGGCCTGCTGGTGCTGATCCTTGAGAGCAGCCTGCATGCGACTGGTGCTTATGCTGCCGCGTTCTTCAGACGACTGCTGCTCCTTGCTCTTTCCCGACAATGTGCATGACAGCTGCTGCTGTCTAGCCTGCCAGAGGTGTCCACAGCAGGCCCAACATGCAGCAACATATCGTGTTCCTGTCTGCTGCATGTCTGCAGGCTGAGGTCTGGGCGCCACAACGAGCAGTGTCCCCCATGTGTGCAGGCTCTCTGTTCAGCAAATACCCCTTTGACATGCCCACCGAGGCCTTCAGCCTCGACTTATTCACCCAGGCCTTTGCGGCAACGCAGGCGTCAGTGGTCCACCTACAGGTGCAGTGTCAAGCTTGAAACAGGTCATCAGTGAAGGGGCAATGAGCAGGCACAGCAGCTTCCAGAGAGCTCTCCTCTGGCATCCACAGCACAGCTGTCATCTGGCACCACAGCCTGCCTGGAGACAGGCTCGGTGGCCATGTTGCATTTGCTTCTCTGGAGGTCTGTGGAGCCTGGATGCCTGTATTATCTTTCATGCAGTGCAGCCTGCATGCAATTGCAGGCCGCTGCGCCTTCATGCTGTGCTTGGGCACTTGTCAAGTTGCAGCTTTGCACGTGCTGTCTGGCTCATGTGGCGCCCATCTTGGCGCAGTTCCCAGTGTCTCACATGTCAGGTGGTTGCACGCAGGGCGTGCCTATGTCCAAGCGCTTTGCCCTTGTGCCAATGGGCCCCCCGCTGCTCTCATACTCCAGCACAGTCAAGGTGCGCTGATATGCGTGCTGCTCATCAATGAGTGGCACAGTCTGCTAGCTCCAGATGCAGAAGCTTGCTTGTCAGCTGGCCTGAGAGCCTCTGATGACGCTCTCAAGCCCGGGCAGCAGGTACTGCTGATACTGCAGCCTGTCCTACACAGCAACTGGCTGCAAGACCTCCATTTCATGGAGAAGGCTGTTGTGCCTTCATGCGCTTCTGAGGCAGGCTTGCCTGCTGCTGACATCACCGCTGCCTGCCTGCCGACAGGCCATGCTGCGGTACGACAGTGAGGCGCGGGAGGTTCGGCTGGTGGCTGACAGGGCCTACTGCAAAGGTGGGTCCATTCTTGTGACCCCTCCTGCATCTGAACCCTGTGTGTTGCATCCTGACATGTGACACTGGTCTGGCCTGGCTGCAGTGCCTTGGTGCTTGTGTGAGAGTATAGTTCGGCCGTTGGTTTCCCATACCTGCATGCTCAACATCTTCAATTGCAAGTCACATCCAGCTGCGCAACTGCTCCTGCGCTGTGTGCTAGCCACTGTGTGCAGTCTGATGCATTTGGAACAGACAGTGCACAGCCGCAGCCCCACCCTTTTGGCATCTGTTTGGGCTGCCTGCCACTGAGGAGCTTGGGTGTTACAGCACGTTTGCACATGTGTCAGTCTCAGCTAGTTGCCTGGCATATGATCTCTTGTGCTGAGGGGTTGCTGTGACTGGCTTACAAGGGGACCGGCCTTGACTGTAGCACTGCAGCACAAGTCTGCCTACTGCAGGGGAGCCAGTATATGCCTGGTGCGGCCCCCAGCCCAACCAACGCCTGCTTCTCAACTACGGCATTGTGGACGAGAGCAACCCCCATGACCGGCTGCAATTGACAGCCACCATCCCCTCCTCTGACAGACTGTGAGTCCCTGGTCCTCCCCTTGCCTTTCCACAGAGCATCACTGCTGCCTGCCTCCAGTCCTGGCCAGTGCCCTCAGCACTCTGCAGCACCCAAAAGCTGCACTTTCCTCGAGTTGCAGCCCGCCTGCATGGATCTTCAGTCCCTGGAGGTTCATACTCACCAGCAGCACCTGACAGGATGGCCTCACACTGCAGCCCCACCTGCATGGATGGTGACTTCGCCTCCTTTGGGCATTCAGCAGCCGTACAGCAGACAAAAAGGCCTGGCACGGCACGCTTCCCTCTGCTGACTGTGCCAGTGTGTGTGTGATGCTGCAGGTACCCTCAGAAGCGCAACGCCCTCCAGCAGCTCAGCCTGTCGTCCCAGCAGAGCTTCTGGCTCCTGCGGCACCAGGTGATCTAAGTGTGTGATGCAGTTTGGGGAGTTGTACGATGGTCAGTACAAGCTGGCCAAGGCTTCCACCGCTGCTCCCTGCCAGCGCTCACTCCTTCAGGCCGCCCCAGCTCGTGCTGATACAGCAGCGCAAGACAGCAGCACAGAAGCTAGTGGCAGCATGCCCTGTGTCACAGCCAGCAAGCGACACTGTGCTGCTCTCTTTTCTGCATCACCTGGCGCCCTCAATGCTCTGACTGCCTCTCCAGGGTCAAAGCAATCACTTTGATGCCTTCCATTGAGTGGCTCAGATTATGTCAGCCCACATTTGCAAAGCCTGCCAATCACTCTGCTGTTTTTGCTTCTCGGACTGCAGGCTGGCCCACAGCCAGGCCATTTGCTCATCATTGTCCAGGAGCGCGTTCCCTGCAGGTCTTGCCGGACAACATAACGCTGTTTTGCGAGCCCCACCCAACTCAATACCCTCTTTCTCTGCATGGCCTGCCAGACCTACTGATGCCCTTCCTGTGGCTGCCAGACACACCACATCGTGCACTTTGTGCCAGGCAGCGGCCCACTCAGCTTGAGGGCCTCTTCCTGACTGCAGGACTTGCCAGACACCCTGATGCCCTTTCTGCGCCTGGCCCACTGCCAGGACGAGGAGGCGCTGCGGCACCCCAGCCTGCACGCGCTGCAGCAGCCGCTGCCGGCGGAGCAGGAGCGGGCGCTGCTGGCCAACCTGGCTTCCTGCCTACAGCGGCGCCTCAACAGGTGCACGCCCGTGTCCTTTCAGGGGTCAGAGAGGTGCTTGGAGGGGGACATCGGGGTCAGGGCCACGATACCAGCTGCAATGTACCTACCAGGCTGCTGCCTGCAATGCCGCCTCCACAGGGCTCAGACTAACACAAACCGGTGCAGGGACACCCTAGCTTGACTGCAGTGCCACTGGGCATGTTCCTGCCCATGATAGCACGCGCAGCCGCATGTGGTCCTCTCAGGGTGGGTGTGGTGTTTTTTACACTTAGCATGGGGCCTGAGCGTTGTCTGTATCTCAGCCAGGAGGCCAATGTTGTGCCCCAATGTTGCACTGCGCATGACGCCTGGCCTGCTGCCAGCCTTTACTGGCCTACAACATGCCATACGGCCGCAGTGCAAGTGCTGGCCTCTGCTGAGGAGACCTGCCCCCGGCTCGTAGGTACCGCACAAGCAGCGAACAGGATGAAGCAGTCATTGCAGACCCTGCAGCTGGCCCCCGGGAGAAGGTGGCTGCCAGGCTATTGAAACTCGAAAAATCAATTTTGACAGGTGCGAATGCATGTTGTAAACTGCAGCCAAATACAGAATATGATGCACTTGCTTGCCAGTGTGACTGTTCCTTTGACATCCCATGTTCACCACTGCAGGTGCTCTCAATAAGGTGGCAGAGCTGCCAGGCGGTGCCGAAGTGGTGCAGCAGGCGCCTCAGCAGCAGCGTGATTCTGCAGTGCGTTTGCAGTGACTTTTTGTTGCCGCCATGGTGTGACCCCCCTTCGCTTCCCCATTTCAGTTAATTTGGTACTGCTGGATGAATCTTCCAAACAGGCGTTTTCAAGCTGACAGGGGGAAAAACACTCACACTGCATGATTTTGTCAGCAGCAATTGCAACACAAAGGCGCAAATCAAGGAAAGCAACAGCAGCTATGCTTTGGGAATCAGTGCCAGACTCAGGACATGCCTGCAATTGGGGTGGGTACTGGAGAGGGGTTCAGGCTGGGTCCGGGGTTGTGCTGCTTCCCCTTGCGGGGTTCAGACTGGGCCGCAGGATTTGCAGCTGCCGCTCCAGACTTGCAAGAGGCAATAGATGACACTTGCGCAGTGTCAATGCTGGGGTGATGGGAAGCTGTACTTATGACGGGAGCAGGGGAGCCATAGCAAAATGGGCCCTCCTAGGGCTGGGGGAAGCCCTGACAGTCTTCAAATGTGGTCGTGGCTGTGTTGCGGCAGGGGGAAGCCTGGCGGGACTGGGTGCCTGCCTGGTGCTGCTGATGCAATGGGCATCTGCTGCTGGTAGGAGAGGGCCTGGCTTGCTGCTCCAGAGCCAGCCTCCGAGGCAAAGATGCTGTCGGCCTGTGCTTGGACCGCTTCCAAGCCTGCAGCCAGCCGACATGAGGTGCAGACTTGGCGAATACCACAGTTACACAATGCAGGGAGCATGAGGGCAAGTCCTGATCAAAGCACACATGGCAGAAAAGATGCACGGCACCCAGGCAGGTTTTTTGGTGAGGAATCTGATTGAAGGATGGGGCCCGACGGCGGTCTGTGTGAAGCACACCCATGCCGTGCAGAGCAAATGGCACCTTTGCCACTGTGTCACACCTGTTGGGCTGCGCAGAATGGGGCCAAAGGGGCAGGCTTTGTGGACAAACGCCTTGTGCACCACACTGTCTTGGGGGCTGCAGAACCCAGGGTCTCCTGAACAGTCCCCTGCACAGGCAGGGTCAACAAGGCTGCAGCAGCTGACACTGGATCATGATCTGTGCACTGCTGGCCATGATGAACAGCCTCTTCATTGGTAGGATGCACCTCGGGGTTCTTGGCACTGAGACCCTGCGTGAGACCACCCCTTTGCAGCGCTAGTAAAAATGCAGGAACGCATCGCTGGCAAGGCTCGAAGGACTCAGTTGCTGACACATGTCAGGCAAGGAGGACTGAGTTCTAGGAAACCTGTGTGTGGTGCTGCCACACCTAAAATGTTCAGCCGTTTCAGGCGGCGCAGTGCGCCTGAGTCTGCTTCCTGCTTGCACCCCACTGCTTGGTGGCTGCCATCCTGCAGGCCTGTGGGGCAGGAACTGAAGTGGGTGCCAGGCTGAAGGCAGAGCAGCTAGTATGCATGAAGGCAGCGGCGGCATGCTTGCCTGCAGGCAGTGGAGTGGCTGGTACAGTCTGGCTTTTATCAGGCTGGAGACAGGCTGTGTGGCATGCACAAGGACGCCACTGCTGGTGCAGCACTCAGCAGTGGGCTCTCACCAGCATCAACAAACGTATCGCTGGAGCTTGGAGGCCACACCATGGTTGCCTTCTGTTCCAGCTTGGGGTGAATGGCTGCAATGCCCCCTGCAGCGCCGTGCAGCACATGACTGGTGACAGACACGGTCTGTGTGCACAGGATGCAGCAGGCTGGCTGTGCAGCAGTGATTGTACTGTACAGCAGTAATGTATGGCCTTTAAGCACGAATGCCTTCAGTTTGCCCAGCAGACAGGCGCCTGCACTCACCCTGTGCCCACTGCGCAGCCACATGAGTGGGCGATGCCGCCTGAGTCCCTGCCACCTGTGCTGTTGCTGCTGTTGGACTGCCACCATCTCCTGCAATACTATGGCTGCCCTGGAGCACCACCCCGCCACTGGCATCCCTGTCCGCAAAAGTGAAGCTCCTGTGAGGCGCCACCCCACTGCTGCCGTGGGGCGTGCACAGCCCCTCGGTGAACACCTGCTGCTGCCGCTGCTGCTGCTGCAGGCCAGGTCGGTGGGGGGAGGCTGGGCTCCAGGCACCGGCAGGGCGGCCTGTGTCAAAGGGCCCCAGCCCTGACGGCCCAAAGTGTGGCGCCACGTATGCCTCCTGTGGTGTGCCAGGGAAGGGCGGTCGCGCCGGCTGCTGCTGGCTGGGTGCCAGAGGGTTGAGGCCAAACCCCGCAGTCCAGAGAGCCGCTGGCAACCCCTCCTGCCCTGCCGCTGCCTGCTGCAGGCCAGAGTTGTGCGCAAACCCTGCACCCCAGGGAGCTGCTGGCCATCCCTCCAGCCCAGGGTCCATCTGGCTGCTGCCTGGGCTGTCACGGCGCGGGCTGAAATCTAGGGGATATCCCTCTGCCGTGCTGTGTCCAAGCCGGGCTGCCAGGGGGCTGCCAGGGCCAGCAGGGCTGCCCACAGCTGACACAGGGCTGGCATAGCCGTGCCCCAACCCTGCGGCCACCATGGCTGCATATCCGGAGCCTGTCTGGGCGTGGGAGGGCATGCGTGGGCTGCCCGCAAGGTTGCCATAGAGGCTGGCCGGGACCGGCAGGGTGTTCCAGCTGTGCCGCATGCCGTTTGTCTGCACCCGGCAAGAGAGGATTGATACATGCAAGCCAGTGACAGTGCACTGCACCTGAGCTGACGAAGTAGCACCTGATGGGGTGGAGGCAGCACGACTGCCCAGAAGACCAGTGTGAACCTCTGCATGCAGGATGCTGCTGGCCGAGGCAGCGTGTGCTTGCCCATGTCAGCACTATGTCATGGCTGCCGTCAGTGGGGCCCAACCACAGTGTGAGGTGGTGTGCCACTTTGCGACAGGCCGCACCCGTCTGGAAGCGGCACCGTGCAGAGGAGGGGGGCTGTTGCACTGCTGCTGCTGCTGCAGCTGGTGCAGCGCCTGCGCCTGCAGCAGACTCACGGCCGCCATCTCATTTGCAGCCTGCTGACCTGCAGGCAAGAGCCCGTCTTCATGCAGAAGATGCAGATGGCAAGCTCATATCCAGGCACCAGCAGCAACACAGTGCTGAGGGTGCTGCCAAGCACAACAGGCAGCATGACCCTTGCTGTCTGCCATGGGGGCCATTCACCTCATCAGCACCCAGCACTTGTATGGCACCAGCGGCCAGCATTGGGACGCCACACACAGCAGACCGCAGCAGGCACTGTCCCTAACCTGGGGGTATCATAGGCTGCTGCGGCGGTTGCGTCGGCCCCAGCCCAGCTGATGCTTGAGGGTAGGCGGACCCCAGCGTCTGCGGCTGCTGCAGGTATTGCTGCAGGGGGCAGTCAAGAGTTGGGTGCACGAATGGTTGCGCAGCAACGGTGCATGAAAGAGGCACCAAGGCACTGTAGGAGGTGCATGCTCAGCTGATGGCACCAGACTGGGTCAGGCAACAATTGATGCTTTGGAACCAGTGCCTACCCGGCCCAGGGGACAGACCCTCACAGCAGATGGAGCTGAAAGCTTGCCAAGGGGTGTCACAGGCAGCAGCTATAACTTCAGCAGCAGCCAGGCTCACCTGATGTGAACCCTGCCCCTCGATGCTCCCCCGCAGCAGCGTCTGTGCCTGCAACACACCCTGCAGCTCCTGAACCTGCAGGCAGGAGGTGAGGCTCGTCAGCACTGTGCCCTGCTCAGCATTGCCACTGTCTTACTTGTCACTGCCCCTGCTCAGCGCTGCACTTTCTGTCTCCTTGCAGGCCCGCACCCCAGTAGAGAGGCTGACAGTGGAGGCTAGAACAGCAGGGCCTGGCCTATGTGGGTGCGTGTCGCTGTGGTGGACACTGAAGGCAGGTGCCTCTACTCTCAGAACAGCAAAGCAAGAGCTGACGGCAGCAACCCACAGGGGCCTCTGGATGGGCTGGTTCAGCTTTGGTGCAAAGCTGACGGGTAGCTCTCCGACCCCTCTAACAGTGAAGCACTGAAGGCCCCCAAGCAGATGAGGCCTCCTGCGATTACTGCATGCCAGCTTGTCATCCTGCAGGGCTTCGGCTTTGATGATTCTCACCCTGCGCTGCAGCTCCAGATTCCTCTGGTCGGGGCGCTTGAGGGTGACCAGGAAGTGCACCGCCTTGTCCCGGCTGGGGTTGTGCTGATTCAGGATGACGCAGAAGTTCTGCAGGGCAAGTGAGAACAGGAGCCGCAAGTGAGTCCAACTTTTGTACTGGAGTTGGGCTGACAGGTGGTCAGGGCAGATGCCTCCTGCTGAGCAATATTCTGGAGCTGGGCTGGAACAGGTGCTGCTCTGTTAGTGTTGGCTCCCCAAGCGCTTCACATGACACAGTCTCCAGCCCCAGGTGATGCAGCTCCACATGCCGGTCATGCACAGCAACAGCGGCCTTCTCAAGTGCACCAGAGGAGAGACACTAGGCAGCACCCCTCATTTTTTGATGCACAAGAGATGTGCTGTTCTGCCCGGGGGTCCCTGTCCATCTGCAGAAGGTGGCATTCCAAACCAGCAAGAGAGCCCACCTTGCTCTTATGGCACCCTGCTCTTGGCTGCCAGCATGGTGAGCCCCTTCAGCATGAAACAAGCAGGGCAAGCTTGGGCTCACCGTGTTCTCATGGATGGGGATGTGCTGGCGCGCCTCTGGAGCCCCTGCCCGGCTACAAACGATCACAATGTTGAACTGCTGCGGGTCCAGCCCAGGGATCTTGCCCGACACAAGCTGCTGGAACTGCTGGAAATTGGTGGCACTGTTCACGCCCAGCATGCCCTTGTGGTATCCCTGGAGGCAGTTGAAGCAGGGTCTGAGGCCCAGTAGGCAGTGGATGCATGGCGGGCACCAGTAGGATTCTGCGGTGGTGGCCGTTCTGCAGGCAGAGCAGACATCGAGGACATGTTGTCGGTGGCTCTCCCCATGCCCAGCATCCCCCCGTGGTACAACTGCCGGCAGCCAGGACATCAACAATGGTTTAGTTCTTGCAGTGTACGCTTGTTTGGTGCCGTTGACGCCCAGCGGCCCTTGTGGTGCTCCGGCAGAAGCGAGCAGGTGCTTTGCTGTTGCCTTGCAGCACCTAGGATGGGAAGGCAGGCAAGCATGCAAAAGCAATCACTATGTTTGCACATGCCAGAAAGTTGCATGTTGAGGATTGGGAAGTGATGCGGGTCCAGCCTGGTACACTCCCCTTTTTCAAGGTGCAGCAGTTGGTGCTTATTCAGCTGTCTGTGGGCCTACCTGCTTGCCGTCATTGAAGACTATGGGGTAGGGGGTACTAAAGCTGCCCTGCATCCTGCTGATGTTGGCTGCAGCACCAGATGCTCTGGCCGTCTGAATGAGCCAACTTCAGATGTCCGTGTAGAAGTGTTCTGCTGGGTGTCACCTACTGCCCGCCTTTGCCTGTCTCAGATGACTTTGAGCAGCTTCAGCAGCTGGCCTCATGATGCTGCCGGTTGCGGGTACCACTTCCGTTCTGGTATGGCCCCTGGATACTGCGGATAGCCAAATCACCAGGTGAGAAAGATGAGTCTTTTCTCTGCTGATGCAACATCTTGTCTGCGTACCTTACAGCTTCACCTGCCATGTTCAGGGTGTGCATTCACATGATGGAGATCAAGGTGTTCCAGCTCTGCACCTGGCGTTTAGTGGCACGTTATGGTCCTGACACATCCGAGACAGACCTCTACCTGCAGCTGGCCAAAGCTGATGATAGCTTCTGTCAGTTGCTTGGTGATGGGGGCAGGGCTGTGAGGCCTGACAGCAACAGGACAGCTGAGGGGAATTACTGGTGGCTCCCGCCTGGTGAGATGCAAGAGGATTGAGCTGGCATGCCTGTGACAGTTGAAATACAAGTAGGCCGCCTTCAGCACTGGTACTGCTCATGCAGGGCTGGTTCACCATGAGGGGCAAAGGTGCTGTGCTAACCCCAAAGAAGCAGCCTTTATCGGTGCGAGCTCTCTGCCTGCAAATCCCCCGCCACGATTGTCCATGCCCGAAACAGCACACCTGATGATTCAGTGGCTGAGCATGTGCTGCAGGCCACATCCTCTGCTTGGCAGAGACTGGTGAGCGCGGCTGGAGCTTTGGGCATGCTGCTACTCATGCAGCGGGGCAAGGCAACTTGAATGTGCTGCATTACTTAGAGGCCCAAAATGTCATCGTCAAGCAGCGTCATGTCCTGGAGGAAGCCATGCTGGCAGGACAGACTGAGACGGTCAGATGGCTGGTGGCCAGCGGCATGCAAATCTCAGACAAAACATACTGCATTGCCACCAAGCATCTGGA
Organism: Asterochloris sp. CNOR1; assembly: GCA_963969365.1. NCBI lineage: Eukaryota > Viridiplantae > Chlorophyta > Trebouxiophyceae > Trebouxiales > Trebouxiaceae > Asterochloris > Asterochloris sp. CNOR1. The sequence continues at coordinate 712,760 of OZ017756.1, read as the reverse complement.
CTTCTTCCAGATTCTGTGTGGAGCAAGAGGTCCTATTCCCCCACAGGCTCTGGTTGCAGCGTTTGTGAGCGGTCATCTTGATGTCATGCACTGCGCCATTAAACATGGAGCATCATGGCCAGGCTGCATCAGCGCTGATGACAGGCGCCGCCTCCGTGTGTCCCGCCAAGCACAATCTCGCTGGCCTCCTGTCGCCTGCCAGATCTATGCTGCTGACACTGGCTGTCCTCTTCCAGAGCTGCAATATGCTTTAGAGACCAGACGAGCGTGGTACCAAGTATCTGTGTACGCTGGCGCAGCCGCCCAAAAGCACCCAGACCATGCCCATGCTCCACTGTGGTGGGCCTTGAACAGATTGGACAGGCCACTGCTGTGCAAAATTGCAGTTCTGGGTGGGATTGATCACCCATTCCATTGACAGCACCCCCCCCCCCCCCCCCCCCCCCCCACCTCTCCTGTCCCCCAGTGACAGTGGTCTGGAACTTCCATAGATTTCCTCTTGCTGCTCAATGCAGAGCAAAGGACCTCATAGACTATCTATCAAAGCAGATCTTTGAAAATGGAGGTGATTTTTTCTCAGGGACTCCCCGGGGTGACACTTTCATATGTTTGTCTCAGGAGCAGCAGTGAGAAGCTGCTTCCAAAGCTGGGATTGACGATGATGGGTTCTGGAAATGATGCATTTGGCGGGACGATGGCAGTTGAGTTTGTGCTGCCTTTGACTGCAGTGCAGCCTGGCTGCAGCTACACTAGGCAGCAGCGGTCAGTATGGTCAGCCAAGAGATAGACCCTTGTCAGCAGCTGCAAGGAGTCGCACCTGCCACTGAGGCAGAAGCCCCTCTCCCTCAGACTCGAATTGTTGAGACCAAGCAAAAGTGGTGAGCTTTTCCAAGGAAGCACTCTGCACATTTGGCAGGTGCCGGCGTGTGCCTGCAGGGAAGCTCATCTTATCTGCCATTTCTGCAGGCATCTCCAGGAACTTGTGCGGCCAGGGCACTGGCCAAAGCGGTATGACGTCAGGCAAATGCTCTGGGTGAGCAGATGATTGCTATGCACCAGATTATGCCCAGGTGCTATCCTCGCATGGCATGGTGTCACTTAGTGGCCTGACTGCAGCGCGACGCTTTGGCAGGCGTCTGCACAGGCTGCATGGCCATCCCGCAGACCGTGTGTAAGTCCAATGTTTATAGCTTTTGTCTACAATCTCCTTGAGGTTTGCAGACACAATCAGCTGTTAATGCCATCATTCCCTGCAGGCTTTGCTGCCATGGCTGGCCTACCTGCAGCATTTGGTCTATACTCCTGTGCTGCAGCCATCTGCGGATACACGCTGGTGGGAAGCTCAAAGTACCTGGTGGGTTGCAGATCCGCATCCTTGGCAAGCACGGCAGGTCCCGAGCAGCTTTTGCAGTTGGTCTGTGCATGGCAACAGACAAAACCTGTTGCCGCAGGGCAGGATCTGCAGGAGGTCCAGCAGCTCATGCACACCTTCTGCCTGCCGCGCATTGCCAACATGCAAGTATTGAGCAAGCTTGCAGTGCAGAGAGGGCCCCAGGCAGCTGCCACTTGCGTGCTGCAGCTGTGCCCCACCTGCAGCAGACGGGGGGGCTACTATGTCCCAGCACCGCTCCGCCAGCAACTAGCTTGCTGATTGTGATTGAACAGTACCCCAGCAAGCTGGCCTGCTGCGGCAGATGACATTTTGTTCTGCTGCCTGCCCCTGTGTGCCCCATCCAGCAAGTGGGCCTGCCAACCGCCACTGCTGCTTTGAACAGCTGGCTGACTGCCCACTGCCTGCAGCAAGTGGGCCCAGTTGCACTCCTCTGTCTACTGCTGAGCGATGGGCTGGTGCCTCTGATTCCTGGGTCAGAGGAGAACTTCAACCCGAACCGTCCAGCAAATCCAGGAGCACAACAGGCCTATAACAGGGCTGCCATCCAGGTGATTGGCGCTTGGGCGTGTGGAATCGCCTTGTCTGAATGTCTTTGTGTGCCTCTCGATGCCTAATAAGGCTCTGAACAGGGCCGTCGCTCAGGCAGCTGGCACTGGAGCATGGGCACCCTCAAGCTGACTCAAAGCAAATCCATGTGCATAACAGCGCTGTCGTCTCAAGCTGCTCGGCGCACACAGGACTGCATGAGACTGTGGCCCAGCACAGCATTACTGCACGCAGGAGTGCCGGGTTGAGGCTGGTCCTGCCGCTGTCCAGCTGCCTGGCACTGCCTGTGCAGCCGTGTACCTGACCAAGCTCATCTGTCTACACGCTGGCGCAAGACCCCAGCCCAGCAGCCGATGCTGCATGCAAAGAGGCAGACTTGTGTACAACGTGCTCCTTGCATGAGGCTGTTGCCCATGCATGAGACTGTTGCCCCATCTCAAAGCTGTTACCCAGCAGAGCCCTGTCCAATATCGACCCAGCAGAGGGGGGCACTGAGACTGTGCTTATCACTGGGGCTAATTGCCACCCCTTCAATGCAGGTGTCGCTGCTGACTGGGATACTGTTCATGCTTGGCGCAGTCTGCCGCTTGGGGAGCGTGACAAAGCTGCTGACCCCTCCCATCATCAGCAGGTGGGCACTTGCTTGTCAGCTGCACAAGGAGTGGACTCTACGGTCAGGCAGTTGCTGCAGCTCAGGCGGCAATTGGCGCCTCTGCAAGGTGTGGGCTTCGGCCAGGCACTGCTGCAGCTTTCACTGTCAACTCCCCCATGAGCTTTCTGCTTTATGTCAATGATCAGTGCCAGGCAGTCCCAGTGCAACAGAACATGTGAAGCGCACCTCTGCTTGCCTGCAGCTTTCTGACAGCAGGCTCCATCGTTATTGCCACAAGTCAGGTGCGCGTCAAGCATGGACACACTTTGATCAGCCCAACTTGCCCTGCCTATGGTCTGGAGCAGTTGCTTCGCCGGGAGCAGTGCCAGCTGTGCCCGGAGCTGCATTGGCGAGCTGCCGTCTGCATCCCTTCCTGGTCTGCACAGGAGGGACAGCTGAAGCTGCCCAAATTCAAATTGCCTGCTCACGCCAGCATCAAGCAGTGCTGGCGGCTGGAGCGCTCCCACACACTGCTGCAGGAGACACACGGCCAATCTGTGCTGCCACGTCCTCCTCCACACGCTGGTGCAGGTGAAGTACATCCTCGGCATCCGTGCCACCAAGAGCAGCCGCCTCCAGGACATGCTCCTGAGCATGGGGCAGCACATCAAGCAGGTCAGGTGGCAGGAGTGCGTCATGGGAGCCTCCTGGCTGGCCCTGCTGTTCTCAGTGAGAGCCGTCAGCAAACACAGCAAGCGCGGCTGGGTGGCTGCCCTGGGTCCCATCCTCACAGCGGGGTTCAGCATGGCAGCCGTCTGGCTGCTGGGCCTGCCCCAGATCGACACAGTGGGCCACATCAGGCACGGGCTGCCGGGTTTCACTCTTCAGTGGTGGTGGCCCATCCCAGCAGGTGGGTGTTGTCAGGGGTCTCCACCAACACCGCGCTCTGCATGTCTGCCGGCCACGAGGGCCACAGCAGGCATGGGCTCCTGGCCTCAGCATGCACTGGTAGCGGCCCATCATGGCAGCTGGGCTGTTCCAACAACCCCTGCTCCGCATGTGATTCTGCCAGATCGGGTCACATCTGCCAGGGGCGGCCAGGGTTTGTGATGCGGTGGTGGTGGCCCCTCCCGCTAGGTGAGGGGGAAAGGCATCTTTGTGCGGGACAGCTGGGGCCGGTGAACCCGTGTTGTGCACTGCCATGGCATCAAATTGACCTCAATCTCTCAGCCACCGGGCCACAGCACCTCCCTGATGGCTGTTCATTTGCCCTGCTGTCTGACCTGCTAGGTGAGGAGATCTCATGCAGTGCGGACTCACCAGGACTGGACCCGTACGAGCAGTGTAGCAGGCTATGTTGCCATGTTGCTGAGCACTTTTGAAAGGACAACTCCATGCTGTGTGCAGGCCACGTCTTTACGCTGCTGAAGACTGCCTTCCTGTGCCTGATGGTGGGGCTGCTGGAGGCCATTGCCATTGCCACAGCTCTGGCAGAGGAGAAGACAGACATCAAGCCCAGCCGCGAGATCCTGGGCCTTGGGCTGGCTAACCTGGCCTCTGCAGCCTTCATGGGCTGCCCAGCCACGGGGTCCTTTGCACGCTCAGCTGTCAACAAGGATGCAGGAGCAGCCTCAGGTGAGGTTGCAGAGACATGCTGCTGCAGGCTGGCATGCCCTTATTGCCACAGATGCAGTGCTTCCTGGCCAAGGGCCAATGCGCAGGCATGGCGCAAGGCCAGCAGCAAGGGTGACCAGTAATTCTGAGACAGATTGGCACACGCACATGAGCACGTGCTCACCTGCTCTGAGTTGCATTCTGCTGCTCATGCGCCTCCTTCCCCAGAACTGCTGATGTGCTTCGATCACATCAGCCCCAGTACAGAAGGCTGATTCCAAGCCTGCGCTCTGAGGTGCAGAAGAGGTCTGGCTGCAGTCATTTGAGATACAACCTTTTTCAGAGGGATGCCAAGCCGAGCTGCGTCTGCACAACCTCGTCAATGCTTGCTTGGGTGCCTGCTTTCACATGCACCCATGGGGCTGATGTGAGGATGTAGAGTTGCTCATTGGTAGGGGTTGTTCTGGAAAGTGCCACCACAAGCACCCTGCACTGACTCATGTTGTGTGCCATTGCATGTGCACTGCTGCGACCACGGTCACAGTGACAGCTACGAGTCACTGTGACAGTGCAGCATAGACCCTGACTGCTGCTAAATAGCTCACTGCCCACTGCCCACTGCAGGACTGGCAACGCTGTTCACCAGTGGGGTGGTCATCATCTCGCTCCTCTTTCTAACCCGAGCATTCGAGCTGATGCCCCTCAACGCACTGGCTGCCATTGTGATTGCTGGTGTGTCTGGACTGCTGGACTTCCCCAGCTTCCGGCGCTGCCTGCAGGTGAGGCAGCCTGTCTGTGTTTGCAACAAGAAAGCTTTTGTCAAAGCTCATCCCTATGCTGGCCCATGGCCCGCCCTGACTGTCTGCTTTCAGGAGATCACCGCACAGAACCAGCATGATGCCTCTTTCTATGTCCTGCCTTGGTCATGTGGCCCTTCATGCATGAAAAGCCTCTGACAAGTCGCAGCACAAAGGGCGTTTATGACTGAAAGCCCCCTGGCCTGATACCTCATCTGCTACTTTTCACAGCTTTCTCATCCGCTGCAGGCCAGCAGCTGGACTGACTGGAGCGCAGTGGTTTGGCTGTCCTGCTTCATAGGAAGCTTATTTGTTGGCATCGACTTTGGCCTGACAGTAGGAGTGGCAGTCTCACTCCTGCAGCAGGCAGTCCACTGGGCCCACAGCCGTTGGCTTTCAAGCTCAAAGCCTTCAGACATGGAGCAGCAAGAGCCGCTCCTGCACTCCAGTCCATAATGATCAATTCCCACCTCGGCCCTCCTTGATTGCTTTCTCACCCAAAGCAAGGCTGTACAGAAACTCAAGATCATCAAATGTTTCAGCTTCAACTAACTCATGATGCGAGCCAGGGAGTATGGCTTCATGAGGTCTGCACAACCAGCTGTGCAGTGCATGGCACATTCATGAGGCGGAGGGTCATATATCCAATGGTCACGTTCTAAGCTGGATTGCAGGGTTCCTTTGTTGCATTGTGCAGTGTCTGTGGTAATGGTCGTGAGATTTGGCTGAGAGTTTACCCAAGACGGGGAGGCTGTCCAATATGGCTGAGAGAGATGTGCAGGCGTGAAATACTTCTCGAAACATTCCAGACAGCCAGCATGAGGATTAACAGCAGCACAATCACAGTCGTGAGCATGATCTGCACAGCACACATGTAGAGTGTCGTTGTACTTCAACAAGCAGCCACAAAGGCAGAGCTGTGACACATACACAACACACAGCCAGCAGGTGACAGGTCTGTCAGACAAGCCCGTGCCCTGTTGTCATCAGCTAGAGCTGCCAAAGCCTGTGCAACCCAGGCATCATACAGCACACGTCCATATGTCAATCAATGCCCATGCACCACAGTCAGCAGCCAAAGGTACGCTTTGCACTGGCAGTCTGGCAAGCAATTGCTGCTCACCACAACTGTCTGCTGGCGGCTGCCTGAAGCCTCTGCATGCTGCACAACGGTGCTCATAGCTGCGCTGGTGGGCGGGGCAGTGGACCCCAGCTGGCCACGCAGGGTGTCAGCATACATACCGTAGGTCTCACGCATGCCCTGCAGGCATGCAGGACACGGGTCAACAAGCAAGGTACTGGATTGACAAATTTGGTTGGACGACAGACCTTGCAGCCATGCAGGGTGTCTGCGTACATAGCACGTGTCTTGCGCACAGACAGTTGCTGGCGCATCTCAGCGTACAATAGGCAGGCTGGTGGCTTGGGCTCGGGAAGACGAGGCCCCTCACGGGAGCAGGTGGCAGCTGTTTTGGTGGGGCAACATGCATCACAACTGAAGGAAGTATGCCGAGCTGTGAAGCTGCACATGTGAGCACCAAGCCAGGCAGCCTCATCACTTGCTACTGGGCATGCTTCCAGACGCAGATTGCTAGGCCTTCACCTCTACCGAGGCCTTGCTGTGCACGCATTGCCTTGTGAGCTCGCCTCTCGCGGAGTATGCATCTATCTCCACAAAGCCAGGCACTGACAGGTGCCTGATGCCAGGGAACGATTTTCAAAGTAGTCCCACTTTGTTCGGGGCCTTGCTGGACGTGCTGATAGCCAGGCAGCTGCCACTGCCTTGCTGATTCTGCATGGCTATGCAGATAATAATGCTGACCTCTGGCAGACTCGGAGCCATCGGCACACAACCAGACGATTGGTGTTGCCTGCATCAGCCCACATTGAGACACTCACCTCAACCGAGGCCTTGGCAATGAGTCCCTTGACCATCACGCTCTTGCGGAACTCGCACTGCCCCGTGATGCGCAGATGGCACCGCTGGCGCCCCTCATACTGGCAAGCGAATTGCAGCTTCTGGTAGAAGGCACCGCCGTAGGGCACCTGCAGTGGCCAGTGTTTCCCAGTCAGCAGTGCAGCAAGGCGCTAAGCAGATGTCGCAGCCGAATGAAGGGTCAGCAGCCAGCTCGCTGGTTGCTACACTGCATGAGCATGGCGGCAGTTTGTAGGGATGGCTGCGTGAGCATGGCAGCTGCTCTAGAGGTGGCACAGCCATGATGCAACAGCACAGCAGCCACTCCCGTAAATGGGGGCATCCTGGACTCACCCCAGGAGTGTTGGCCTCTACATTGACCACCCAGCCACCATCCTGAACAGCAATGACAGACTTGACATCAGTCACCTTCAGAATCTGGCGATTGCAAAGCCAGTGCCATGCACAGGCAACAGCAGAGTGCTGCTGGCAAGAGAGTGGTGCAGACATCATGACATCATGCAAACCCAGAGACAGCCTGTTCATGCCCTCCAGCTCACTGGAGGAGCGGCCCCAACTAGGGGAAGGGCAATTGCATATTGCAGAACCTCATCGCTTGAGCAGCAGCTGCCCTAAAAATTTGACCTTACGACTATGGCAAGCAAGGCATTGCTGCCTGCAATGGCATATAGCGACCATACAGTTCCTGACAGCAGCAGCTTTACCTCCTTGACCTGCACCATCTGGTCCTCAATGCACTTGGCCTCCGGGGGCGCCATGGCTTGCTTCTTCAGAGGAGTCTGCACCCAGCAGATGGCACAAGGCTTTTCACAAACACTTGCACTGCTCAGGTGCACTTTGCAGACCCCTCAGTGATGGGCACTGCATGAGGGCAGCGTCTATGAAATTCAGAGGCAGGCTGCACAACAGATGGCATGATCTCTTTGAAGACTGCAGAAGCCGCACAGCAGAGTGCATGGCTGATGCACTCCAGCTGGGTGGCTGACGGCTGATGCCACTGCAGCTGACGCACACAGCCATGCTGAAACAGCTGTGACGGACATGTGCAGGAAGGCCACGCAGGTTGCCACTCCCAAGAGACTGCCGCACAATGCACATGGAGCCCTGAAGGCACAGCCTGCGCAGCAACTTACAATGTAGGACACTTGTCTCTGCCGTTTGCCTGAGACCACTGCCCATTGCCCAATACTGATCTCCGTGAACTTCCTGGCTGCATAAAACTTCTCTACAAAAGGGCTGTCACCGCGCCACAGTAGCTTCCAGAGGCCCTGCAGGTGCAGGCATGGCTATTTTGAGAGCATGTTTGCACGGCATGGCAACGGAGGGAGCATGGCCGAAGTGCACATGCACTTCTGAAGGCAGCCCTGGACTGTGTTGCAGCAGCACTGGCTCTTGGGGGGCTGGCGGACATCTGCAGGCCTGAATGCAGCAAGCACAACCTGCAGATCAGCTGTGCTGTACACAGCTGCCTCATCTAGGAATTTGTGGTGCCACCCCCCTGCTTGCACCACCAACAAAAGCTGCGCAAGGGAATGCACTCAGGTGTCCAGGCGCCCGCCAGGGCTGACAGCATGACAGACTGGCTGATGCCTGTGGGGCCACAATTGCCTCACACGTGTCAGTTCTGCAATACACTCTGGACAAAGGCGGCCACTCTCTCCAGAATGATACTCGGAAACCTCAGCCCCCTACAGTAGGTGCTGCCCTGCGGGAACAGTTCAGCCGCTGACAATAAGACCAGCCCACCTTAACGCCCGTGGGCAGTGTTTCGTCCATGAGCGAGACCTCCAGAGGGTCCGGCAGCTGCAGGGCTGCAGGCTCAGGCCCCTCAGTGGCATCATCATCGTCATCGTCTACTGCCACTGCATCTCCTGCTGCTACCTGCACAATCCAGGGGGTGCAGGTGAGGCAGGGAGGTTCTCAGCTCCATTCAACACCTCAACTGCTGCCACCTGAACAGCACAACAAGGCACGCTATGCAGATTAGGCATTTTGCACTTACAAGCTGTAAGGTTGGCCCCCCTCCCGGTCTGCATGGTAGCTGATGCTGATATGCACCTGGGACTGTCATCAACTGAGCAGCTGCTAGTAGAGGGAGCAGCGCGCCAGCATGCTCCTCTGCCAGACCTGCAGGGGGGCTGGAAGCAGGGATTGCGCCTCAAGGCAAAGCGGTTGCTCCCGGCAAAGCTCGTGCACCTTGGTGAACAGCAGAGACACCCCGCACCTTGGTGAACAGCAGAGACACCAGCAGCTGCCCAAGCTGCTGGCCCCCAGCGCGCTCCAGGGGCAGCCAGAATTGCTGGCTCCTTGCTGCCAGCTCCTCCATCTCATGCTCCTTCACAAGACAGAACATGTCACACCACAAGTCAGGGCCACAGCTGTGAGCTTCAGGCTCACAAATTCTGAGAGTCGGCCCGAGTGAGAAGCAGGGCAGCACCTGAGGTATGCTTTATGATGATGCAAGGTCAGCGAAGCTGACCTGGGTTATCCTTTTGTCTAAAATATTCCTGAACATGGCTCTTCAGGCTACAGCATTATCTGCAATATTCAGGCAAGATGGTCTGCCGTTGGAGCAGTTCACCCACTCTCCTGCAACAACTGGGCATGAGGCCTGCCTATCTTGCTGCCTCTCTGTGAGGTTCCTCTGCCACACAACCCAGCCACTGTCACCCCACTGGACGTGCATCACCATGCTGGTCTGACACCCAACCCCACCTGTACACTTCACAAGGCAGAGGCTCCTGTGCTGCAGGCGAATCCACATCAACCAAGCAACCAAGCAACACCATCTTACAGAACACACATCACCCATGTAGAACAGCGCCGACAGCCGCAAGCTCTTCCCCGCCCTGGTGAACCCAACCCTCCCAAGGCTCCTATGCTGCAGGACCAGAAGCACCAATCAGTGCAATGCCAAGCGTCAAGCCCCTCCCCACCTTGGTGACCTCAATCTGAGGCTCCTCCGCTGCAGCAGGTGCAGCCCCGCCATCAGCACCCTCCTGCCCGATGGCAGCCTTCCCGGCTTGCACCAGCTGGGAGGCTGCCTTGAGTGCAGTGCTGGATATCTGACGCAGTACGCTTGGGTGCTCCTCTGTGGCCTCATGTGCCTGCATGGGGGCAGTTATGCTTGTATGAAAGCTTTGCTCCTTCCCAGGGGTGATGTTAGCAATCAACAGTTGAACTGCAGCCATAAATACGTGGGAAAGCCTTCCATGTGCCAGGTGGGCAATTCTGTCAAGACAAATTGGCCAGGACAGGAAAGAGGGGAGTACAGCTGCCCGCACATGCCTTTACAGGCATGCTGTGGCCTTCAGAGCCCAATGGGACACCACCAAAGGACCTACACCAACAAGCTAGCCATTCCGCAGTGCCTGCACCTGACCCTGAGAGGGCCTGTGCAGTGTGCTCTGCTGTAGTACCTGCTGGCATGCATGAGCCAGTATGATTGTTATTGGCATTCAGGTCCCAGCCACCCCAACATGCACAGAGCAGCGCACACCTGTGCAGGGGCCTCCTCTACTGGCTCATCAGTCTTCTCTGCTGCAGGGTCCACTGGAATGCGGCTCAGGGGGATATGTGTGACCCCGATGACGTGGATAGCCTTCCTCCCACCCCGTCTCTGCACAGGAGCCACAGATGATTCAGGTTCCCTATTCTGCCTGTTGCAGCTCAGAGTGTTACACTGCTGAGACACCTCATGCCTGTCCTGCCTGGTGTTTCAAGTTTGACATTGTCAGAGGGTGAGGCCGGCGGACCTGCAGCTGCACACAGCTGCAGCCAATCAAAGCCAGACAGCCTCCTGCCTGCTGCCTCTGTGCAGTCAACACAAGAGTACATGACTTGCTGCAGGCGGAATGCAATCTGCCCCTGCACCGGTGCACACGCGGCCTGCTCAGGGTCTGGCCGCCCCCTTGCGGCAGAGAGCAGTTCCAGACGCTGTGGCTCCATTGACAGTAAAGCATTATTTTCAGCATGCTGGTACAGCAACGGATCTTCCCATTGGTGAAGAGCAGGGCACAAGCTTCACCAGGCATGAGGGACAGCAGTGGGAGCGCAAGTGAGTCCTGAAAGCCTGTGACTCTCACCTTGGAGTGATTCTTGATGCGCTTGAGCACGAAGCGGACCTCCTGGAAACTGCCCTGCTGCCGCAGGGATTGGTGGGACACCTGCAGGCATGTATGGGCAGCTTGATTCCACACTTGGCAGCAGGAGTGTGAGGATGAGGTTGATCCAAGATGTTGGGCTGATGAGCATGCGTGCATTCCTGCATGGTGCACTTGCCACTCATTGTACATACAGCTTTCTCTAATGACGTCTTTCGCAGCAAGGGGTTCTCAGCTGCTGACTGTACAGCAGAGGGCTGGCACCCGCCATGTGTGGCAAACAAAGGTAACACCGTCTCCCTAAAACCATACACCTCACCTGCCTAATGACCATATGGACCCACCTCAAGGAAATGGTGGGCTGCAGACTTGACAGCCCCCGTAGATGGGATGCTGAGAGCCTCCTGCATGATAATTGCCAGCTCCTTGTCAAAGACAAGCTCGAGCTCGCTACCGTCCTCACTGCACCACAGCCAGGCAGGTCACACTCAGAATGGTGACTCTTGAACAGAGCACAGCAAGTTCACATCGTGGAAGTTTGAGGGGTGCAGACAAGATGGCCCAGGCCAAGCAAATACGGTAGACGACAGGCTGCTGTTACTGCAAGGTGGCCTGTGCGGCCAGCAACTTGGCACAGAAGTGTATCAAGGCCCTTTCTGTTGCTGCAGGCCTTCCGACAGACAGTGCGGCGATGCTGCAAGACTTCCAAAGGGGTGATTGAGCCTTGAGACAGCAGACTGAACAGCCTGGCCCACTAGTGACCTCTCACCTCTTGTTCTTGACAATGGGTGTTGTGGCTTCAAAGCTGCCCAGCCTGCAGGCAGTGACAGAACCTCACAGGCTGCAGGCAAAGGGGCTTCAGGTCTGCTGCAGTGTACATGTCTTCATCTTCAGACGTGCAGAAGGGAAATGCAGGGTGAGCAGCCAACACCAGGGCAGGTTAGCCTGCCAGGAGGATATTTTGCAGTGACACAACGGTGAAAGGTCTGACGCCCAACCTGCCCAATGCATCACTCTCACAGATAGACTCTGCAATCATGCCAGCAGCCGTCGGCGCTATCATCTTTCCATGTGGAGAGCCGTTGCTCCACACTGTATTGTGCAAGCCACGTGTCCTTTCATCAAATTGGCAGTCAGGAGCCCACCTTACCTTGTGACACTGCTCTGCAGGCTGCTGCTGTGTAGGCCACTGTGGTCAACCACAGCAGAGGCACCACCACCAGCCAAAGACCAGTTACGCCTCTGGCAGCCCACCTCAATCTTCACTGAGACATTGCTCTGTGGGCCGCTTTTGTCATCCCCCAGCAGAAGCACCACCCCTAGCCATGTACCCAGCAACCCACCTTGTCTCCACCATGATTCCGCTCTGCAGCCCGCTATTCAGGTGGCCTATGACATCCCTGACGCCATGCACCTTGAGCGTGAGGCTATACTCCTTCAGCTTCTCAGCATGGCTGGCGTCTGCTCCCTGGCCACGAGTGATCTGGAACTGCACCAAGCAGGGCCCACAGGTTTCAGTGTGAGCGCGCCTGGATGGAAGCCAAGGCCAGATGATAAACATGCAGGTGACACTGCTAAGAGAGCCTGGAAAACCTTGCTGCTGCTACCCCAAGCTGCTGCCTGCAGGGCAGTCACTGACATAACACCTTGAACTCAGAAACCGCCGACTACATATGCCTGTGCAGGCCAATTTGCCTGTGCAGGCCCGCTCAGCAAGAACACACGGCAAGCAATGTACGGCTGCCAGTAAAGCAGCAGCCAAGCTCAATTGCACCCTGTGGGCACCCCAGGGCTGATGCTGTGGGGCAGGTGTCCCGGCACCCTGAAGCAGATGTGAGCCGCGATCACTGCTGGGCACCTGTGAGACCAGGTGCAACCCCACCTGCTGCGCCTGAGCTGCCGACAGGAACTCCAGCCCAATCCTGAGCTCCCCTTTGCCCTTAGCACCTTTCCTGTTCAGCAGGGGCAGCCACATGGAATCTGTGGCCTTCGCATCTGGGCGCTCATTCAGCAGGGCTGCCAGGTCAACAGACACCTTGCCCAGGAAGTCATGCCCCTGCACAGTCAGCAGGGGATTTCCTGTCAACATGGATTGGAGTGCAAGAGTTGGTGGCTGCACTTGACTGTCAAGTTGCAGCCAGTATGCAGTGAGCAGTGGGCGGACTTGCACTGAACATGATGCATTTGATGTCTGCTACTGCAAGATGGCAGGCCAAAGTGGCTGCAGCAGCAGCCACTGGCAATTTAGGGTGGGAAACCAGACACTGTGGCACTGCGTCCTTACAGCTCCTTGTTACGGCACGCTGGCATGGCAATGCAGAAAGCATTGTTTAATCTTCTGCACCTCCTGCACATGTGACCTGCAGCTTCAGGGCCAAGCAGCTGCCCAGCCACTGCCCTGGCGCCACCGTCATGGAACGTCTTGCAGCCACACCCCAACACACTTGCCAATTGATGCTGGGCCTGGCTATACATGCCAGAGCTGCCTGTGAGACCGTTTCTGCTGTTGCGCCATGTCATTGAGCAAGCTGTAAGTCTGCCATGTTGCCGCCCAGGACAGCTCCAGGCTGGCATAACTCCCAGCAGGCAGCTATACGGCAACTGTCACCTTGCGGACATCGTGGTCCCACACAGTCAGCATGAGCTGGTGCTGGCTGAGGTCCTCTGAGACAGCCATCCTGAGGCAGTATTCCTCATCCCACTGGGGAGACAGCGTCTTCAGAATGACTCTTGTCTGGCGCTGCTCACTGCTCCCCAGCCTCATCTCCACGTACCTGCAGGAGCAGGCCTGGAGGCTCACACAAATTGTGCGAGTGCATCCACCTCGCCTGCAGGGGCCTCACTGGCATCGGGCATGAACTGCTCCCCTCACACCAAGCAGCGCTGTGCACTGCTCAGACAGCACTCACGGGTCTGAAAAGCCCCCAACATCTGCAATCTTCAGGCCATGAGCCTCATACACCACCACTTTGACATAGCGTGCCGAGGTGTCTCCATCTGCCAACAATCCCTGCAGGGGACCATCTCCAGACAGGGGCTGCTCCCCATCAAAGCTATCGGCCAGACTGTCTCCGGCTGTGGACTGCACAGAGGCGGCAAATTTTGAGGTCTGTTTGGAGGGACTTGGCTGGGCCTAGGCTTGCTGCATGCTGTGTGCGCCTGCTTCATATGCATGCATCTGCCTGCTACTGCAGGCTCATGGCATGTGCAAGTCTCACTTCTGTGTACTCCAAGCTGTGCACACTGCTGCCATCATCATCGCTGCCGGGTGGAGAAGCAGTGGAGCTCTGGTTCGGGGGAGTGGCAGCTTCAGGATTGGTGTTGCCATGTTTGGAGTGCAGCAAGTTGCGGACTCTACGTCTGAAAGGCATGCTAGTTGCTGGCCGTCTCCGTATGAAAGAATCAAATATAATTCAGCAGCGGGTTACAGAACTCTGAATGCTTTGCAGGTCAGTCCCGCAGGCAGATCTGATGATTTGAGCGGGTGCCCAAGCAGAGCCAGTGCAGATATGCAGATCCGGGCACCAGACCCTGAGATCCCTCTTGAGCTGTGACAAACAGCTGGCAGCTGGCAGGTCGCTTTTCTGCACAATCTGCTGCCTGCGGAGGACCCCACCACCTAGGTGACCCTGCACTGCTTGCGCAAGCAGCCTTTGGGGAGCTGTGCAGATTATTGGCTGCCCCAATAGTGCAATGCAGCCTGCCTTGCAGGTCCCTCTTCCAGGAGTTGATGTTGCATTCCATCATGTCATGAGCTTAGCTCCGTGCCTGCAGTCAATCTCTTCTTGGCTGGGCCTCCCCTGGCAGTGCTATCTTCAAAAAGCCATGATACTGCCCATGATCTTGCTGTTGCTGGGATGGCTGCTCAGCTCAAACCTGGTGCAGGCTCAGAGTGTCCGGTCTGCGGAGCTGCAGAGTGAGTGCTGCAGCGAGTGCTGCAGCTTGACCGCGACTGATGCTGCAAATTGTGTGTGAGCCAGGTCTGTGATCTGTTGGTGGCTGCAGAGTCCACACACAAACACTGCAAGTGAAGTCATTCTTCTTACTTGACACCAGACTCGTGAAGTCCCTGCCTCTTGCAGACCCCCCCGTTGAGCAAACCACTTGCTTCATAATCCTCCTGGGCCCGCAGGCTGTTGCCACAAGTGAGTCTGTGGGCTGCCCAGACCAGGCCCAATCATTACAAGCACATCCGGCTGCCTGTCAGCCCTCTGTCCCCTGCGCCAAGCATCTTGTGTATTGCTGTGTTGCAACTGACCCTCAACTGACGTGTTACTACACCCCTGTGTGATGAGTGGTCTTGCTGCCCCTGCAGACAAGCTTGCTCAATCAATACTGAACGGCCGCCAACTTCCACCCCCAGTCAACGGCATAGCTTTTGCAAACCTCACCTGTGAGGGAGAAGGACTGCCTGTGGCCATCCAGGGGTTGCCAGCGCTGCAGTCCTTTGCCGCCAACTTCAAAGGTGTGGCTGACAGGCAGGCAGCTGCAGAGCTCCGCCGGCCATCTGCTCAGCCTGCCTGTAGCCAGGGTGAATGCATGGCCCTGAGCCATCACTGCCTTTGTGGCAGCCTCTGCAGTGTCTAGCAGCACTGCACCTCAACCTTCTGAGCACTGCACTCCAACAGCCTGCACCTTCAAATGCTGGACGCTGAGGCAGTGGGCGGGTCCTGCCCTGCGCATCATGCAGCTGATGTAACCCCAGCCCACCTGCACAGTGTTTTGCTGCAGGCGTCAACTTCCAACCTGTCAGCAACAGCCCTGCCACACTTGTAATTGCCGACCAGAACCTGGGTATCAACAACACGCTGATCAGCCTCCAGACCAACGCCTCTACTCACTTGCTCATCCGTAACGCTACAGCTGCAATCGCTAACAGCAACTTTGTGGGCTGCTCTGCGGCTAATGTTGGCGTGCTGCAAGCAGAGGCTGCCTCTGCCCTCATCTTGTACAACAGCTTGTTCGAGGGGAACCAGGTGGGGCAGTGTGCTGGCTGTGACAAGACAAGTGCTGTGAGGTGGCATGTTGCCAGCCTTTCTGCCAGCAGCTACTCCGACTTGTCCTGCCACAACCAGGTGGGAGCTGCCCTCTCAGGCATGAGGGCGTGGAGGACACCTTGTGACAACAGCGACCGGTCACAGCTTTGGGGCTTGCAGCATCTGGGCTTTTCTTGACTGGGGCAAACTTGCCCCATGGGGCACACTTGCCCTAGCTCCCCAGCAGGCTGATGGCTCGGCAGCCTTGGGGTGCTGTGGGGTGGCTCATCGCTGATTCAGCTGTATCTGGGTTGGTCCCAGCCCTCAAGTTAACATGACTGCTGCCGGCAGCTGCTTACCATTATCAGCTTGCTCATGTCGGCAGGCACGCATCACCTTGGTCAGCGCAGCAGGGATGCCTGTGAACCGCAGCCACTGGCAGCAGCACATGTGCGCCCTGGTACCTACTTGCCAGTCATCACCACCTCCAGTGTAGCATTCCTTGGCGCCACTGAATCCGCCCTGCTGCCAGCCTTGCTTTTGCGCTGCTGGTGCCTCCTGCATGCAGGCTGAGGGCCCTGTCATCGAATTCCTGGACGCATTGCTACCTTCACAGTCACTATTTCAGCAAAATGTTTCACCTGCGTCCAGGCCGCCAACACTTCCAGCGTCGCAGTCATTGGAGCTACCATCAACACCTTCAGCGCCAGTTTCCTCAATTCCTCAGGGAATGCCACCCAGGGCCAGCTCTACATTGGCCGCTCAGCTGCGGCATACCTGCACGACTCAACCTTCAGCAACAACAGCGCTGTCGCAGGTGAGCACCAGCAGCAGATTACCAGCAGCAGCAAACAAAGATGGGGGTTGGCAGCATGCATGCCTGCACACCTTGACAGCCGTGCAGCTGCAGCTGTGGCCGTGCCTGGTTGCGCCCCCTTGTGCCTCGCTGCAAGACCAGAACCCATTCTAGCTCCTTTTCGTGTAGGCGGCGCCATCTATGCAGACGCCGGCTCAGCGCTCACATTACAGCGCACCAATTTCGTCTTCAACTCGGCCGTGTATGGTGGCACTGTCTACTCCACTAACTCCCAAACCTTTGTGACGGGGTGCAGCTTTGTGAGCGGGTTCGCCTTCCAGGTGAGTCACCTGGCACAGCCCGCAGAGCGATGTCCAGATGCGGCTTGGTGAAGTGCTGTGCCGTCCACCGGGGGGACGTCTGCTGCAGGCAGAAATCTCAGTGCCGGTTGTGCTTCATCAGGGTTATGTGCTCGTGGCCCTAGCTAGCATGCCACAGGGGTTCTTTGGTGAACCCCTGGGGCAAGACCAACGAGGCAGTTGCCATGCTGTGCGTCCTGGTGGTGTGCAGCAAGAGAAAGGCTTGTCCAGGAGTCTTGGGCCTGCAGTCAGTGCACTGCATCTCAAGTGCCTCCCCCTGGTCTGCAGCAAGGGGGAGCCCTGTTCCAAAACAACACCTTCATCAGCATCTTCAGCAGCACCTTCAACTCTAGCAGCGCCTACCTTGGTGGCGCCCTCGCACTTCTCAACCCCCAGTCTGGAACCATCAACCAGACCAATTTCATCTCCAACAATGCCAGCCAGGTGTGTGACCGTTGAAGGGTTTGGCTGTGAGGTGGGGCCTGGCAGACTGCCTGCTGTTGTGTGATCTGGGGGCTTTCAGCAGCAGGCTGTTTGCACACCATCAGATGTCTGGCTGCCACCTGGCATGCTCAGCGCCGACGCCTGACACGAGCAGGTCAGCTGCTCGCAAGTGCTATGGATGAACCCAGTGCTGTTCCTGCTGCTGTCAGTCCCTGCCACATGCTTGCTGGCTGCAGCTCAGGGGCACATATCTCTCCTCAGCCCCACAGACATGGGATGGTGCAAGCTGTGCCTGCTGATGTCTGTAGCACATGTTCCTGTAGGGCGGCGCCGTGTTCCAGTCTGGAGGCAGCCTGAGCCTGGACCAGATTCTTGTGGCCAACAATGCAGCCAGCCAGGGAGGAGCCATCTGGCGGAGTGGCCAAGGCAACATTACGCGCACTGTGACAGCTGGCAACAGTGCTCCCTCTGGGTCTACCCTGTACCAGACCAGCAGCCCAGCAGTCAGCCCCCAGCAGTTCACGTTCCACCCCAGCGTCAGTGATCTTACGACTGCCCTCGCAGAACCTCCAAGCGCCATTGTGCAGGGCACTGCAACAGGTGCTGCCGCCACCAGCACTGCATCGGCGGGGAGGCGATGACGAGCTTGCCAGAGCTGCAATACTCAAAGCCACTCCTCCTCAGAGAAGTGTTCTCCGTGATCAGCTGCAGCAGAAAGCCAAACAATTTGATCCATGAAAATGCGACCTTGCCCAGGTGTGGGTCAGATTTGTACCTGCCGCACCGATGAGAGAGCCATCCAAGTGGATGCATACAGCTATCTGGCCGCCATGCATGCTTGTGGCTCAGAAATTAGTTAGGCAGCTCAAATGAGCTTGAAGCCCCATTCACCAACACCTTTCTAGTTGTAGGGGCAGATGCTCTAGCCTGTTGGCCTCCCACGTGTGATGAGGCCCAGATGCTCATGCCTGCTAATCGTTCCAGCATGCATATATGCAGCAGGGGAAAGGTCATGTAATGCCACCAGTGCTGCTCAGAAGCTTATCTGAAATGTCAGTGATGACTTAGGAGGGACTTGCCTGGCAGTCGATGTGCAAAGCAACAGATGTGACCCAGGGTGTCAAGACATGCTGCGGCAGGCTTCTATGCTTCATTGCCACACATGCCGTGCCTTCTGGCCAGCAGCCAGTGCCAGCTGTAAGTTGCAGTGCTGCAGGCTGCACAATACAGGCGGGTCCGCATACAGGCTCGAAGGCTGCTCACCTTCTTCAGCCACAAGCTGAGCAAGATCTGCTAGTTGCCCAAGGTAAGTAGCCTGTAAGTCTCCAGTCTCCAGAGACATCAGCCTCAGCTCAGGGATTGCGGCACTGGGCCTGAGCACTTGAGTGGCTGGAGTCTGCCAGCTGAATGCAGGCTGTCAGCAGATCTTCAGCAACAGCAAGGCTCAGCAGCCCATACTTGAGGTCTCCCACAGTAAACTTTTGTTGTCATAGGTTCGCCCCCTCCCATCTCACCCTCATACCTTTCTCGGCCTTTTGGCTAAGATCAAGTGTAGTATCTGTTCTATGAAGTTTGATCGCTTCAACAAGTCTCAATGAGACTTTAACGATCATCTTAATTTCTTTGGGGGGTGCTCGCCATCACCTGGCTTGCCAGGCGGCAGCACATGCGTGGGCTGGGGCTCACACTCCACCCCAGCACGTGCACCCTTTTCTATCTCAGCTCTGCAAATTCAACCACCCCACGCACAACATAACAAACAGTAAGCATGCGCACAGCATGCATCTTGCCTGCGCATCTTGCTAAGCTGCTGGCAGAAGCGTCCAGGTCGGCTACATGACCATCAGCAACAACAGCAGCAGTGCTCCAGGTTAAGGCAGAGGACACCGGTCCAGTGACCTTGCTGACACACTTGCAGGCTCAAGAGTAGCCATGGCCCATGCAAAGTAACTGGGCTGCTCAGGGGAGCAGCAGCCTTTCAGCCAGGTGCCATGTGAGGTGTCATCTTCACTTGACAGTTGCAAGCGGTGTCTAGCAGCGCTGCAGCCACAACCACAGGCAACTGATGATTTTTGCCTCGCTGTCCCTGGAGACACTGCTGGGTGGTCAGCAGCTAGGAGCGCTGCCAGTGTCATGAATGTCCAGCATTCATCGCCAATCAGGTGCGCTCTAACAGCTTCGAGGTGTGTCAAAAGGGAAACAGGTTGAAGCGTAACACTTCTGAAATGCTGAGTGAAGATGCTCACTTCACTGAAACAGGTCCACATTGCAAGCAATAAGGGAGTGAAGTTTTCATTGCTGATGGAATGAGGCGCCCTGTGCATGCAGACAAACTGCTATGCAAACCACTCGATCAGACATGCTGGCAGATGAGGAAGCTGTACGAATGCAAAGGCAGGAGCACTGCTGTTGAAGGCGATGCATTCGAAGAAGCCTAGGCTACCTCTGACAGGCATGCTGCTGCACTCGGCCATGAGCGCTGCACTCAGCAGCCTGTAGGTTGCTTGCAGACATGCAGAGAGGCAGCAACTCAGCCGCTGAACAGAGGATCACCAATGTTCGCCTTTTGCAGTGTCCTGACCACACTCAGCTGCCTCAACCAAATCTTTCTCAGTCTTTGCGGCCATCCAATCTTCACCCGACTCACTCACTACACATTTAGTATGGCAGCAGGGGCAGAGGCAAGGAGATGGTGAGGAAGTGTTGCTCTTGCCCTGTCTGTGACCGCCCTGCAGGTCCCAGGGTGCCCAACAGGCAGAGTCAGGCAAGGGTGAATGTCCCATGAGAGTGTCCTGCAGAAACCCATCACTGATGGCCTTGCAGCCAGCCACAGGGGTACGAGCTTGACTTGCGGCGCCTTACGCAGACCTTGCTGGCTGCTGCACCGCACTTGGACAGAATTGATAATCTAACTGCCCAAATTTGTTTGCGATGGAGGTCTAGGCCTCCCATGCCAGGTCTAGTGCACTGCCCGGAGGGAAGCACCCATTGCAGTCACAGATGCTCCGCCCGCCTTTCATTGGCTCCACCACCCTCCACAGGAGGTGTATATGGGCCGCAACAGTCCCCACCTGCTGCTGACCCTCCCCTCCACTGCAGTGCTTCCAACTCGTGAAATTTGAGGTGATGTTCGTGTGATGGATTTATGAGGTTGATGGTAATGAGTATGAGTGTGCCGGGTCTGCCGTAGCAGAGTCCCAGCCTACCAGAAATGATCCCGTCTGCTGCACACTTGGTACAGCAGTAGCCGAGCAGCTGGCTCAGTGCAAGGCCAGCCGCTACGACTAGGCACTGTGGCTTGGTGATCCCCCAGATGCCCCGAGCAGGTAAGTATGCTTGAGCCAGGCCTTGGCTGAAACCAATCTGACGGATTTTGACGGGGCAGGGGCCTCAAGTATGGGTCTGCCAGCTGATTGTTAGACACTGCGAGCTGTGGCTGCCATAGCATCATATGAAGCGCAGAGCAGGGTGTTGGAGGGCCTGCTGGTGCATCTAGTTGTTGACCAGCTGCAAATCTTTGTGTTGACCGGTCTGCCCATCACAATGTCATGATGGCCGGCAGCCGGCATGCAACAATCCTGATCGGCTCCGCCATGGCTTTTGATCGAGGAGCGTGACCTCGATGGAAGGCAGTCGGGAGCAGCCAGCATGCCTCACTCTGGGGCCCCAGGAGCTGTTCTTCTCGAGTGTCCGCCTGAATCAGGCGAGGATGCAGCTGGCTGCACAATGCAGCAATGATCAAGGAGCTGTAGCACACTGCAACCATGCCTGCATGTGGAGCTTGTCCCCTGCTCCCACTGAGTCGTGGCATGTTCTCCCTGGCTACCAGACATACTGCCAGACGCTGACAGTGAGCAACCACCTGCAAGCCACTGTGGAGGCGCAGCTGCGGGCAGGCAGCCCTGAGCGGTACAGCCTCAGCCCCAGCAGCATCACTGTCAAGCCAGGGCAGAGTGTTACCGTGGATGTGCGCCTGCGACTGCTGCGCTTTGCCAACAAGCAGAAGGCAGTGGAGCAGGGGCAGCGCGACATCTTTCACATCAAGGCAAGCACTGCAGGGGTCTCCTTGTAGGCACCAGCGATCTGCAACTGTCGCAGCACACAGCCTTCTGTTCTAATGGTCCCAGACTGGCTCTCTGTTGTGCCATCACCTGAGATCCTCTCCCACCTGTGCAGGCTGCCTACTTCGAGCAGAAGTTCTACTCCACATTCTACCTGGCCCCCGAGGAGCTCAACATGGACTTGGACACGCCGCAGTCCAGCAGTCGCCGGCCTGAGCCCATCGCTCGCGCATCGATGCCACGGCTGCGCAGCCGCTCCCCTCCGGGAGCGACCATGCTGGCTGCTGCAGGCAGAGACGCAGCAGCTGCTGCGCTGGCTCAGCTGCCACCTCAGGCTGAGAGGCCCCAGCAGGGCAGGCAGTCGCCGCGAGGTCACCATCCTGCTGCTGCTGCTGCTGCTGGGGCCCAGAGTGGTGCGGCAGGCAGGCTGCCAGATGTGGGGAGTCAGCATGGACATGGCACAGACGGCCATGCAGCGCCGCTGGAAGACCCCAGCCTGCAGCACCTGTACTATGGGGAGCAGGCAGTCCCTGCTGCGCAGCCCAGTGTGGTCTCAGAGCCACAGCCCAGCCTGTCCCCAAGGTGCGATGCTGCCTCCCCGGAGGATGTGGCTCTGTCTTCAGGGGGCATGTGTCCCCCTGCTGGCTGCTGCTGCAGCTGTCAGCTGAACAGGAGAGTGAACAGCGCTGATGGGTGCCATCCCCAGTCACATGCACACATTGATCACCGAGGCAGTCTCCACTGTGCAGAGGCCTGCAGCGTCTTGAGACTCTACCAACGCCAAGCTTTGGCAGGCGCACAGCGTCAGGGGTGCCAGACCCTGAACCCATCGCAGCTGTGGGGGGGAAGTCTACACAGCTAGCTGAAGATGACAGCACTGACCAGGCGGAGCTCGTCAGGCAAGCCAACTGAGCCTGGCCCACCACAACATACATGCGGCTCAGGCATGTATTGCCTTCACTGTGCACGCTGCGCAAGCAAGCTATCCAACAGGCAGTGCAATGCCTGTCTCTTGGGGGCACCTGAGACTGCTCCAGCGCATGGCTGAGCATCACCTTTGGTGACCCATGCAATGGTGGTCTGCAGGCACAAGGATGAGCAGATCCGCCTCCTTCAGGGAGAGCTGAGCATGTTCAAAAGCAAGCTGGCTCTGGAGCAGAGGGCCTCCCGCATGGACGCGCCTGCCAAGCTGGCATCTGCAGACATATCTGTCAGAGCATTTGCTGAGCAGCTGCAAGTCCAGACGGCCACCCTGGAGGTGAGCCCTCTGTTAGTAAATGTGCATATGGCCAGTCTCACAGGACATCATGGTGAAGGAGGACATGCCCAGCACAACGCTTTGCCAGGTGCATCAGAGCGGCAGGAAGGCAGCCCCTTCAAGCTTCAAAACCTGGTTATCACGTGACAATTTTGACCTGCAGGGCGCCAATGCCCAGCTACGGGGACGGGTGCAGGAGTTGGCGACAGAGCTGCAGGGGGCCACGGAGGAGCTGGCAGTGTTGCAGCAACTAAGAAACGAGCTGGAGGGGTCAGCCTCCCCCCGGGTGGAGTCAGTTGTGAATGCTGCTGTTGCGCGGGAGCGCACCCTGCAGGAGGCACGCAACCGCAAGGTGCTGGAGCTGCTCAACAGTAAGGTGGGCACATCGGGAGTCAAGCAGGGTCCTCCCAGCATGAAAGCAATGGATTGGCCAAGGGCTGTTTCTTGGTCAAGCAGGTGAGTTCTCAGCAGTGGGGTTGGCCCAAGTTGTGGCTGGATTGCACATCTCAAACGGGGCAATGGCTTCAGGCATCCTGGTCAGGCAGCGCACTGTCGCTGGGGGCTGTGATTACTGGACAGCCAGGGGGTACAGGCGCCCTCACCTGCACCAACCCTTGAAGCAGGAGCAGTTACATGACCCAACCTCCTTGCAGGATGATCTTATTAATTCCTGTGAAGCCCGCCTGACAGAGCTGCAGTCCGAGAATGCCGCTCTACAGAGCAGCTTCCAAGACTCTCAGAAGCGCCTGGAGACCGCAGAGTCGCGCTTGAGCGAGGTGCTTGAGGCTAGGGCAGCGCTGCGCCGAAAGCTGGAGACCAGGGACACGGAGGCAGCTGCCATTCAGGCCAGCCTGCATGCAGACATTGACGTGCTCAAGGTAAATGCTCTGTTGCCTCTGCTGTCATGGCTGTTGCAGGGCACAGCATGCAGACGCAGCTGCCGTGCAGGCTGGCCTGCAGGTGGATAACGGTGTCCTCAAGGTGGTATTCTATTGCCTCTGCTCTTTTCTGATCAAGGGTGATGATCATTGCAGAGCGCTTGGCACGACTGACGGCTCATGTGTGTGGTGTTGTGCAAAAGTGCTGCTCGTGAGGTGCAAGCAGCTAAACAAGTCAAGTCTATCAGCATGCTGGTGGCTGACGTGTCTGTGGAGCCAGTCTTGCAAGCTTGGTGGTAGACACAAAGACGCAATAAGCTATGCCTTGCCACTTGTCGGGCTGCTGCAGGATCTGCTAGCATTGCTGCTACCATCCAAGCCAAGGGAGTGCCAGCCATTAGCCAGGCAAAGATTGCAGCGGAGCTGCATGTAGTGGCATTGCTCCACAGAAAATTGTGCAATGTGCAGGACCAGCTGCCAGGTTCACAGCATTAGACTGGCAGCACAGCTGCATGCAGAGCAGTTGCTGTGTCGCAAGCTGCTCTGTGCTGTGCAGGACCAGCTAGCGTCGCAGCTGCCGGCCAAGCCCAGAGGGGCGGCCAGCCCCCAACCTGGCAGAATGGCTGCGCAGCTGCGTGCCGAGCTGGAGGTTCATAAAGATGCCCTGCGCACTGCCCAGGAAGAGGTGCAGCAGTTGTCAGCCACCCTGGAGAAGGCCAATATCATGATTGAGGTGTGCTGCCTTGAGGGCATTTGACTGGCCTGCATGAGCAGAACAAGGGCAGGTCACCCCCACATTGCAGGAGCCTGCTGAATCGTTAGCTGCTTTCTGAACTACAATTGGCTGGGACAACACCTGCTGAAGGCCTGCAGAGTGATGTCATGCATGAGCCACAGCACAAGCTGACCTCACCATGAGTTGTCTACTCTGTCTGACGGTGCTGAGCTGAATTGCGTCATGGGGCGCAGCAACTGCCGGAGCATTTCCCTGGACAGCTTAAGGGCCAGCATGCCCCAGTGCTAGTGTAGCTGGCTGGCATTTGGCCTCCCGCTGCCTGCAGAGCCTGCAGAGCAATGTGGGGCACAAGGCCCAGCAGCTGCAGGAGCTGGAGCATTCCCACAAGGCCAGCCAGGGCAGCATTGCACAGCTGCAGCAGCAGGTGGTGCGGCTGGGGGGCGCCCTGCCAGACAGGGACGACTCATGTGACTCGGCCGTGGATGTCTCACTGGACGCTGGGCTGGGCCTAGGGCCACCTCAACAGTATCCTGAGAGCCCCGCAGCGCTGCAGCGGAGGGTACGGGAGCTGGAGGTAAGGAGGTGCAGGTCAGCCAGACAGACAGGGTGCTGGCTTGGTGCATATGACATGACTTAGGTGCAACAGGATCTCTGGCAGGGGACAAGGATGGGCATGAACATGGTTCTGGATACTGAGCTGGGCACACTCTAGGGCACCCTGAGGCCTCCTGGCACTTCAAGGCAGGGTACAGGAGATGAGGTGAGGAGGGTTACGCCTGCCAGGCAGGGTGCTGGCTGGATGCATATGACCTGGCTAGCTGCCGAGGCGCCCTGCCACAGACAATAGGCCACACGTCGAGTCCTGTGACATGGCTGTGGACATGATGCCAAATGCTGGCTGGGCCCAGGTCCTCCCAACGAGGGCCCAGAGAGCCCCACAGCACTGCAGCACAGGGTGCAGGAGCTCATGTGCTACAACTTTCTTCGAAGGGGCAGCTCAATGGAGCCTTTGAAAATCCGATACTATGGCAGCGCAGGGTGCAGAAGGTGAGCAAGAGCATTCGGTGCATCTGGAGATCTGGAAGCGGGAGCTGCATGTCAGTATAGGCCTGACACGAGAATGTCCTTCCACTTGGCTGGCTTAAACTGAGCCTGCCTGGTGTATAACAAGGTCAAAGCCTGCATTTTGCTGTCAAGCTTCCAGTCTTCCTGCCTGAGTGCTGCCAGACTTGTGGCGCCCCAGCTATGTGATGTCCACCCTGTCCACTTGCTCTTTGCCCTGCAGGCAGCCAATGAGGGCCTGGAGCGCGCCTTGGCTGATGCCAGGCGGCAGTGCGCTAGCGTGCTGAGCCCTAAAACCATGCGTGGCGCATCCTCAAGTGCGTCTACTACATTGCAGCACTCAACTGCAGCTCTCATCACCTGACATGCTTTGCTGCACCTCATGTGGAGCAATCTTCGGTCTGTGAGCAACATCAACATTATGTAAGGAGGAGGCAGGCCGCAGTACGCAACGCCCTGTTCTGATGCCCCTCGCTCTCACCTCTCAAGTCGCTGGCACATATGCCCATGCCCCACTGCAGACCCACACTTGCAGGCGCTGGCGCTTTTGAGGCCACCATCCAGCACCTACGCAGCCTGCTGTCAGAGCGGGACCGCCAGCTGGGGCGCTTGGAGGCAGAGGTCGCCATGCTGAGGGCTGGCAGACCAGGCGAACCCAGAACGGGAGAAACAGGGCCCCTGCAGGTGGTTTCAAGTGCAGGGGCTGTGGGAGATGGATCCCTTCAGAGCGTCAAGACTTGCAGCACATGCCTGACCCGCATGGTTTAGCTGGGGCATGCATGCACAGGGCAGCAGGGCAAGGGGTTGCTTCGCCGCAGGCGCAGGCGCTACTGAGCTGAGCTGCGCCCATCGAAAGGATGCGCATGGCTGATCTGACTGCATGCATCTGTACAGCGAGGACGCACTGGTGCATGTGCTGCGCCTATCGCCGGCTGAATACAACACTTCACTTTCTGATGGGCCTGCAAGCACCTGCAGGATGGGGACGCCCTCAGGGCTGAGATTGATGCACTGCGCCGGCGGTTAGCTGAAAAGGACGCTCAGGTGCTGACAGGCGAGGAGCGGCTTTCACGGCTGGAGGCAGTGCATAGGGTTGCGCAGGTGGGCTCTTGTTTGCACTGAGTACAGAGTGGTGACGAGCAGCGCTGGCTGGTACAGTGCGGACATGCACAGGGCAGCCCTGTCCATTCCCCGTCTCTTAAGGGGGTCGATCTCCCCCACAGACACTGGTAATGATTGCAGCCCGGGGTGTGCATGCCCGCACTTAGTCTGAATCAAAACCACATCTGTGCCTGCCAGCCACTGTTGAAACAGCCTGTCCCGTCCCCTGCAGCACACAGCCCTGCGCAGTGAAGCTCAGCTGGAAAGCACTCAGCGCTGCCTGGCAGAGCTGAATGACGATAAGGCTGCAGGGCGTCAGGATGCAGAAGCTGCCAGGTGAAGACAAAGCACTGTCAAGCTGCGCCAGCTGCCTGTAATTCATTCTTTTTGAGCCTGCCTGCACTGGCCTGGGCCGCAGGTCGCAGCACACGGCAAGCAGCTTGTACTTGCCCCCGGCTTGCTGTGCTGCATGACACAGGCCCATAAAGTCCTCAGGGAGACCCTGCCGAGAACCCGGTGTTGCGCATAGCGGGGGCTCAAAGGCTTTCTGATCACCAGGCGACATTCACGTCGCTGCAAACAGTCACCTCCTGGTGCACCCTGACCCTGCTGTGGTGTAAATGGGTCTAGCATCCTCTGCAGCACCCCTCACCCTGCTGCTGGTGTGCAAGGTCCGGGCCGATGCATGTGCGCAAGCCTGAGTATGGCCTGTGCAGCATCAGTCCTGACACTGCTGTTGATATGGCAGGGTGCTGGTTACAGTGGTTGGCTTTTAGCCCTGACGCTGCCGATGTTTGAGTGCTGCACACACTGTGTAGCTGTTCCCAGCCCTGACTCTGCTGCTCGTGAGTGCTGGCCACACTGTGTGGCTGTTCCCTTGACTATTTTCTGCTGTGCAGGGCTCTGGCCATGCGCCTCAATGCCCGCATCAGCGAGGTGACGCTCGCAGAGCAATGTGCCCGCGCAGATGCTGATTCCGCCCGGGCAGAGCTCACACGGGTGCACGAGCGGCATCAGGCAGACATCGATGCTCTAGAGCAACGCCAGCGCCAGCTGGTGGCCGCTCTGCAGGCTGTGGGTGCCAAGGTGGACCCAGAGCTGTCTGCAGCAGCCCTTGCAGGTATGTGGTGAGCTGCTGCTGGGCAGCTGTTTGCAGCCAGAAACCGGAGCAGAGTTCCCTTAGCTGCCTTAAGAGGCTCAACAATCTGCATACGGGCTCAGAGGAAACATAGACATACATCAATTAGAGCAGCTTGGCTGCCACCTGGTCGGCTATGTATTGTCAGCAGCACAGCTTGCAGTGAGCTTGCCGCATGCAAGCTTAGTCAGCACCTGCAGCGAGATGAGCAGTGCAGATCTGTTGATCTGCATGTTAATCTGCATGTTAATCTGCATGTATGTGCATGCAGAGTCCCCACGGACCAAGGAGGCTGCCAGGTCGGCTGTGGGAGTGAGTGAGCGCAACCAGCGCCAGGCTGTGGAGGAGGTCGAGATCGCTTTGGCAGTCATGCAGGTCAGCAAACGCAAGCCCAAGCAAGCCAGGCATAAGTGTGCACTGTGCTCCTGAGTGCTGATTGCACTGCTGGGACGTCTGGCCAGCATTCTCAACAGAGTTGGGCAGCTTTGCTGGAGCGATGAGTCTGCAGACCCTGGTCCCATCTGGGCCGCCTGTCTGAAGCTGGAGGACAAACATGTGTTGACCTTGCTTTCCCATTACCTGATGGGTAGCACAAGCAATCAGGCTCCGGCCAAGCCCGCTGGAAGTTGGTGCAATCTGGCGTGAAGGTGCCAGGTGCATGCTGCACTTGCTGCCACCTACAAAACCCCTACAGCTGGAAGTGAAACCTGCCCTGCAGGCCAGCCTGCTGGTCGTTCTCACGGGTGCCTTCGTCTCTGCCTCGTAGCTCCTTCTGCCCACGACCATGCCCTGCAGGCCAAGCTGCTGGAGGCAGACGCAGCAAGGCGGGAGGCCCTGAAGCAGCTCCAGGACGCGCGCAGTGCAGCCGACGGCGAGCGGGCGCAGTATGAGCAGCAGGTCCGCCGCGCGCGGGAGGAGGGGTCTGCCAGGATCACAGCTCTCGAGGAGGTGGTCAAAAAGCTGAGCAACCGCAGCGACCTACACGAGGTGGGTCTTGCTGCGTGTGACTGCGAACACCGAAGGCTGCACGATTGCCAGCTTCGCGCAGCACATGAACTGCAAAAGAGTGAGCATGAGCTGCAGGGATGTGACAGAGCCTGCCCAAACGCAGGTGTGCCCATACAAGCCTGTTGTGCCCTTACATGACAATGCATGTCAGCTGGCGGCTTTGTGCCAGGCCCCCGATCGTATTTGCTTCTCGAAATGACTCGCCTGGGCAGAAATGTCACGACACTGTGGGGCTGCGTGTCAGCACACAATGATATCATGTTTTAATGCCCCCTGTAGGAAATTGCCCGCTTGGGTGGGGAGGTCACCTTTCTGCGCCGCTCGGAGGCAAGGCTGAAGTCCGACCTCGGCTTTGCGGAGCAACGTGTGGCGGATCTGCAGCGCGACCACAGTGCTTTGCGCCAGCAGCTGGGCGGCTATGAGGCAACTGAGCACGAGGCGCGGCTGATGGAGGATGTGAGGCGCACTGTCAGCGCAGGGGTGGGGCCGGGGGGGGTGCGTGTGCGGGCGCCCCTGCCAGGTAAGCGCCTAGGGGGCCTTGATCTCAGCAACAGGGTGGGGGATGCTATTGCTGGTCAGGCATATCCGTGTACACTGCCAGGGCTGCCTTAGGCACCTTTTGTTGTTGGGCCCCTGCCAATTTGAGCGCTCGGGAGTCTGGTCTGTGCTAGTCCTTACTGATGCTGCGCCTTGCACAGATGCTCTCATATTTGCTGCTGGGCCAGGGGCTTGGGGCTCAGGTGCCTCTGCCAGGTGGGTGCTTTCATTATGCCAGTGCTGAGGGGTGAGTGATGCCAAGGGCAGAAGTTGCCACAAGCTGCTTCAAACAGTGAACAGCATCCGAGAGATCAGCTGGCGTGGCAGTCAGGGGCACAAGCACTCAGCGGTGCCCAACAATTCTACTCTTGTACATCTGCAGACCTGACCACTGAGAGTCAGCATCATGTAGTGGCGTCCCTTGTGGAGCGGGCTGAGGCAGCAGAGGTGCAGACGCGGCAGCTGCAGTCCGAGCTGGCAGCCTTGAGGCAGAGCGCCAGTGCCAGAGCTGCTGCAGGCGGCGCAGGTTCTGCTGCAGCCATTTCAGCTGCAGAGGTGAGTTGTAGAGAACTGCTGTTGTTTCCTGACAGACCAGAGTACCTGCCACCAGTCTGGAGGACTGGTAAAGCCTGCAGCCTGGCTGCTGATGATGTGGGCAATAGAGATGCCACCTTAATAGTTGTCTTGTCTGCCTGGCAGCTTGCATGTTGCGGTTCCTTTGGCGGTCCATCCTGCATGTCTGCCTATTGGCTGGAGGCTTCACCCCAAGGCTGGAAGGTTAGAATTGCATGTCCCCGCTGAGCCTGCTGCCCACCTGCACACAGCATGGATGCATCTGCCACAGCAGACTGCCACAGGACTGGCTGAGGATTTCAGTGCCCAGCTGCACTGTAGGCATGACCCCTGCATTTGAAACTGCTGAGAATGGCTCCCTGAGATGTTGAGGACTGGGCCTGCAGGCATTTGAGGAGCGGTCTGGGAGCCTGCAGCGCCAGCTGCTGTTGCAGCAGTCCAGCCTGCAGCAGCTGCGGGAAGACATGGAGGTGCAGGAGGTCGAGAAGGCACGCCTGCAGGCGCAGCTGACAGGTCAGTGCAGCTTATGCGCATGACAGGGCATACACAGTGCGCTGCAACACCTTTGTATAAAGCAGCACAGGTCCAGGGGACAGCAGCTTTGCTTTTGGTCCACAGCTTGCTTGCCGCCCAGCAGGCACTGACACGTGGAGTCCCACCTCGCTGCATTATCTTGAAATTTTGAGTTGTTGGTTGCTTTGCTTGGCATAAGCCCAGTTGTTGACGCCTTGGCTGCTGGTACAGACTGTCAGCTGAGCCTGTTGCCTCACTAAGCATCAGCTTGTGGTGTACTGCAGAGGCAGCCAGGGAAGTAGCAGCTGCTCATACCAGGGTGGCAGAGTGTGAGCGCCTGCTGCACAGCACACGGGAGGCTGCTGAGGGCAAGGCTCCTGCAGAGGCAGCCCGTTGGAGGGAGGTCAGTCTGGCTGCGCGAAGGCAGAGTGAGGCAGAGCGTGTCAGCGAGGCTGCCACAGCAGCCAAGCAGGAGGCGGAGCAGGCATTGGCAGCCTCCCAGCTCAACATGATCAGGCTCAAGGTGATAGCTTTGGTATCTGGCTTGGGGAAACTGGAGGTGCAGGCATGCTGTGGCTGCCTGAGGTCTGTTTGTCACTGTTGCAAAGAGAGCAGGCTGCAACTACCTTAGTCCTGGTCCCTGACATGTCCAGAGCTGCTCGCTGAGTTGTCGACTGCATTGTGCTGCAGGCCGAGCTGAGTGCAAAGGTTGGCCTCCTGAAGAGGGCGGAGGCGCAGCTGCAGGAGCACAGGGAACAGGCCGACCGCGCTGCATCAGCCCTGCAGCGCGACCTGCAGCATGCACAGGGGGAGGCCGAGGAGCGGCGGGTGCAGCTCTTGGTTCTCATGGAGACGGTGGAGACGCTGCAGGCCGGAACGCCTGGTGAGCAGAGTCTGTTACTGTTCACTTGGACAACAGTGCTGTATAGCACTGCATAGGGTGGCCCTGACTGCGCTGCAGCAGAGCAACATGTGCAACAACCTCTGAACGGGTTAAAGTTGGTCTAAGGAAGCAACTGCTGAAATTTGGCTGTTGAAGCTTGGCTGTTGCAGGAGGTTTCGTGAAGTCAGGCTCGCACCTGCGCATCAGTCTCAGGAAAGGTTCCTCCGTAAATGCTGCAGGGGAGAAGGACCAGCGCATTGTGTCACTGACGGCGCAGCTGACCTCTGCACGGATGCGTGAGGTCGTGGAGGAGCGCAGGTGAGCCATCAGCAGAGCCATGCCCCGGCCGTCTGGGATGTCAGTGATGCATAGTCGTGCCCTACATGAGACAGTGTTACGCATCCCTAGCACCACTATGCCCTGTGCGGTCTGATTAGGTCAGCAGGCATCCTGGGCATCAAGCGTTTGAAGCCCTGTCTGAGGGTGATAATGATTGAAGTGTACCCACAGGATTACGTGTTGCTGATGCATTTATATACAGTACCAATCTGTCCTGCAGGGGCTCTGAGCTGCACTGCGAGCTGGAGGGCACGCGTAGGGAGCTGCACCAGGCCAAGTTGGAGCTGAACAAAGCGCAGCAGGCCGTGACCGATAGGGACCACCAATTGACGCTGGCAGCAGCTGCTGCAGAGGGCCAGGCCAGGGCTCTGACTGCCAGGAAGGCTGACGCAGGCGCAGGCGCAGAGGTTAACCTGAAAGTCAGTGACTGGCACAGCTTTGACCTCGTGCCTTACAGCTTGCTGCAATCAAGCACCAGACCTGTGAGGCAGATTGCACGGGACGTCAACTTGCATCAAAGCCTTTGAGCCCTGTGAAACAGGCTACGTTCGCTCTGCACAAGAGCTGCATCGTAACATTTCCCGGGGCGCTGTTCAAAAAAAACCGCTGCAATGGGCTAATGATGGGCTGAACGCACTCGTCTGCGGCTTGCAGCTCACCCGCGAGCTGGATGATGCAAAGGCCACCCTCGACAAGGCAGATGCTGAGATCACTGGTCTGCAAGCTGCTCTTGAGAGCGCACGTGCCAGGCACTTTGAGCAGCTGAGCAGGTGAGGTCTGAGTTGTTCAAACCTGTAGAAGCATCATTGTCATGCCACTGGGCCTGCAGGCCCCCTAACACTTCCCTTGAGCAAGCTGATACTGTGCTTGCAGGGAGCGTGCTGAAGCCTCTGCAGCGCTCAGGCAGGCCTTGGCGAATGCGATGGCACCGCCTCTGAGTCCTGTTGCTTCACATGCTGACGATGTCTTAGTGCCATCTGCTGAGGCCTCCAGCATGGAGACTGGCAGCATGGGTGCCAAGCTGTCGTCTGGCATTGACCACTTGATTGCCATGCTGCGGCCAAATCAAGCCAGCGAGGGATACAGGAGTGAGGATGGGGCATCAGAGGCATCAGTAGGTAGGCCCTCAGCTGGAGGCTATTTAGCAAGGCCGAATTATGACCAGAGACGTGTTCCCTGCTGGATTCTATGCCTCTAGCGCTGCTCTGCAAGCGAGGTCGGTGCTTCAGAGGTGTTCCCTCGTATGCCACTGCAGAGAACCTGGCACGATTAAGCTTCCTCCAGAGCTAAGCTGCCTGCTTGTTTGCTATCACTGACCACCTGAGAGGGAATGACAGCAATCAGCAAAGTTTGTGTACTGCCTGTTGCTGCAGCTTCTTGCACACAGGCTGGCCCTGGTCCATACAGGAGCCTGCCTGCATGCATCTCTAATGCTCTGACAGCTCTTGCGGGGTGGTGCATGCGAAGCATCTGTCTGCCACTGTCACTGAGCAGCAGCCGCACAGCGTGGATAAAGAGCATCATGGGCTTGGTGCGCACAAAGGTCAGCTCATGGAGCTCTGCAGACAAGCTATACATCCCTGCAGGTGTCAATGAGGAGCGGCCGCACAGGGTGGTGAGCCGGCTGAAGCAGATGCTATTGGACGCTGAGGCCAAGAACAGCAAGGCGGCCGCAGATGCACGTATCGCACAGGCTGAGGCTGGAGCACTGGGCACCAAAGTTAGGTGAGGTAGCATGTAAGTGAGTGATGCTGTGGCTTGGCCACTGCTTGGGTGACATCTGCACGCCTGCTGGCTGAGTCTGTGGTTCTCTGCACGTTGCTGCTTCAGAGCATTGCAACTTTGTGTTCAGGCTCTGGAGTTGTGTGAGGCTGACATGATGTTCTTCATGGTGAGAGGGACCAAACTGCTTTGCCTGCAGGTCCCTGGAAGCTGCACTTGAGGAGCGAACAGTTCAGTGTGACACAGCTCTTGCTGAACGTGAGGCTGTGCGGAACATCAACAGCAAGCGCATGCTGCAGGCGAGCTGACATGATGTATGCTGCATGGCACCGACACAATGGCATTGTGTGTCATGCGAGCCTTCCCTGTTATTTGCAGCCTGGTGGCTGCTCAGCACTGTCTGCTTGAAATACTTCATGCAGAGAGCATACCTCCTTGCTCCAGTGGTAGCAAACGGTTGCACATGGGGCCTATTTTGCAGGCTAGCCATGACGCGGAGCAGCGACATGCTCTGCAGCAACGCCATGCTGATGCTCTGAGTGAGCAGCTGGAGCAGGCACATGCGCAGGCAAGTAGTGTAGTAATTATCAATGCACTAACTATGTTCACAGCCTCCTGTAGTGTTCTGAGGAGCTGGCCATGATGCCAATGTCTGCCCTTTGCTTGAGCACTTAACTTATGCTGCTGAGCATAAATTTCCTCTTAAAGCAGCAGAGGCTTCCTTTAGCATTTGCCAGGATGGCTGCTGGCTTGATTCTCTAGCGTGTCCATGCAGGTGATCAGCCTCAGCCTGAGCTTGAAGCATGCCCAGAGCCAGCATGCAGCTCAGCAGTGGCAGTGTGAGGCGCTTCAGCGCAAGCTGAGCTGCGCTGAGGCTGAAAGCAAGGTGCTGGAAAGCAAGCTGGCGGCAGTAGCCATGGAGGCTGCAGGTACATGTAGATTGCATTCTGCCTGTCCTCCAGCAACCTCACTTTCGATTGTGTGTTTAAAAATACAAACAGTCTGAGTGCAGTTTGCTTGATGAAAGGCACACGCAACCTCAGGCAGTGCCCATCAATGCTTGCAGCTGGGTGCTCATGCAGAATCATGCGCCCAGTGCAACCTCAGCCGTCAAGCTGTCCTATCTGTGCGCAGGTACAGCTGATATGGAGTCAGCCAGCAGCGTGCAGCACGCTGTGGCGCGGCGCGATGCAGAGATCAGGGCCTATTTCGATGCAGAGGTGGTCAGGCTGCTGCTGGTGCCTGAACAGCAGGAGCGCTCGCTCCACCTGACCAGGGAGATGTGTGCTCTCAAGCTGGCGCAGCAGCAGCTGATTGCCTCCCATGCAGCAGCCAAGCGTCGCGGGGATGCGGTCGCCCTGCAGGCAATCGGCCTGAAGAGTGCGCTGCAGGTGAGGGATGTCTTGTGTGTGTGTGTGTGTGGATCTGGCCTGCAATGACAGTTTGCCGCTCTGCAACAAGCAGCTGTCTGCTTGGGCAGGCTCTTGCAGGATGCGGTCTGAATGCACACAGCTGGGCTAGGGGTCGAAAGGCTGAGCTTGGGTGATGTGATGACGCCCACTCACATCCTGCTTTACGCAGCACGACTGCAGCAACGTGCTCTGTCAATGCCTGCAGGAGGCAGAGGCACGGCTGAGCGCGCTGCAGGACAAGGCAGGGCACGCTGCTCTGGCGGACCAGGTGGGCCACTTTGTGCTCTGCCTTATGCCTGACCAACTTTGCACTGCTGTTAAGCAACAGGATATGTATCAAGCGACTCAAAGGCACGTGCAGCCTGCACATAACAGTGAACCACCCCTTTGTCTGCTGCAGAGTGCTGCTGTGGCAGAGCTGAATGCCCGCATGGCAGCCAAGTCCCAGGAGCTCTACAGGCTGCAGGAGCAGCTGCAGCAGCAGCGGCAGGCCACAGCTGCCAAGGAGCTGCAGGTGCATGAGGCCCAATCTGCCGAGGGTGCAGCAGCTGCGGCTGCCAAGCAGGCCAGGGCCGATGCAGACAGGTGGGCACTACATCCCACTCATGTAAACATGCTGCCATCTAGCTCAGAGCAGACTTGTTGTCTGGTAATTTCTCCTCCATCCTGCTGTCTGCATGACAACGAGTTGTGCTGTAGGGTGCCTCAGCCACGTCAAGAACAGAAATTGGCAGGCTTACCCTGAGAAGCTGTCTCTGCAATGTGCTGCAGGGCACAGGAGCAGCTGCAGGCGCGGCTTGACAGGGAGCACACCCGCGAGCGAGACGCGCTGCTGAAGGAGTTGGAACGCGCCCACCAGCAGCACCGGGATGCTGTGCAGCAGGCGCAGCAAGGTACAGCACTGTACTCGATGCTGGCGTGGTGGGAGTCGTTGCAGCAGAGCAATCTTGGTTCCACCTTGCTGCTGTGATTTGATGTCCAGAGGCATCCTTTTTTGTGCTGCCAGTTGGTGTCAAAGGTGCCCTGCCGTCGGCAGTGCCTGGATCCCAGGAACAGCATCAATCACTCTTGTAGCTATCAATGCAGCATACATATGGACTGCAGAGCTGCCGGCAGCCAGCAGCTGGCAGCGCTGCAGATGAGGCAGCTGTGAGTGCAGCCTCTGTGAAGGCGCAGCACGAAGGGCAGCGCGCCGCAAGGCTTGCAAGCCAGAGTAGCAGTGCGCAGCTCAGCTTGATCCCTGCTACTTCATGCATTGCTTGGGCAGATCAGCCGTTGTGCTGCCTGCAGCTGCCTGGGTCCCTGGTGCAGCAGCAAGGGCGCAAAATGTTGCTGCTCTGGTTGCAGTGCTGGCAGCTGAGCAGCAGCGAGCGGCTCAGCAGCTCGCAGCACTACACCAGGATGCTGATCGAGCTCTGGCAGAGCGGCCAGAGGCTCAAGAGCTTGAGGAGGTGGGGACACTAATAAGCCTCATCTGCACCACATCTTTAGACCTGCAGCACCCTGCTGCAGCTGTGAGGCATGCACAGCAACATCTGCCTGCCTCCCACCTGAAGACTAAGTGTACTAATCTGCCTGGCCGCAGGCAGTAGTTCACAGCAACTGCTACTGCAGGTTCTGTACCACACGAGCAGGGTTGCTTGACATGCTTGCACGACCTGACCCCATGGCTCAACACCTGCAGGCTCTGCAGCGTGCAGCTGCAGCCGAGGAGAGCGCGCACCACTTAGAGCGCCAGGCCATGACCTCACAGGAGGAAGTGGACAGGCTGTCTAGCCAGGTGGGTGCAAAGTACAAGATGACATCATCGCTGTCGGGCCCTGAGCAATTACCTGGTTTGAGCTGCTCAGCATGCCACCTCTGGGACCTGAAGGCCTGTTTGAAGAGGGCCGCAAAGTGATGTACTCAGCTTGCCACCAGTAGGGGCAATGACACCTAGTCATGAGCTCTGATAGCTGGCGACAACAGACCAAAATGATTTCAGCCAACAGTCACCTATGGAGGCGTATGTACTTGTCTTGGCAGGTGCAAAAGATGGAGCTGGAGGCCATTGAGCTGCGTGCTGATACTGAGACCCGCGGGGCAGCCGTTGAGGGCCTGCAGGGCATGCTGGCCAGAATTGAGGCCTCTGTGGAGCAGCATCGCGGGGGCACATCACCACTGGCCGGTGAGCTGCTAGCTGTGTAAGCTTGTGAGCTGCAAGAAGGCAGGCCAATAAGGCAACTCCTTAGACTTGGGTAGAATCGTCGCAGAGCAGGACATCACTTACCCCACTTCTTGCAAGTGGACCGCTGGCTGCCTTTGAGCAGGGAGGCTTTTGGCTGAACAGCTTGAGTGTTAAATCACTTTGCTGTGGTCCAGCTACTTGAGATGATACTGCTGTGAGGACTTGAGCTTAACAAGACTGCCATCTGGGAGAGCTGCTGCATCTCAAAGGAAGCTTGGCAACCTGTTAGCCGCATGGAATTTCTTCAACTTTCACAGCACATCACGGACAACAAGCGCCTGCAGATCCAAGTGCCTCTCTGGCCTCATGCAGGTGGCGCTGCAGCAAGTCAGTGCCTGCACCTGCCTCATGTTGCGTGCAGCGCTTGATCTGTGCTGAGTCGCTTACCCACAGCGTATTGCACAGTGATGGGCACCACATGAGTCTACTCTTGATTGATGCAGGTGGCGCCAGGCGAATACCTCTGGGCCGGGGGGCTGGCAGCCGCAGTGGCGCTGCAGCAGGCCGGAGTGAGCACTCAGAGGACGTATCTGTGGTGGCGCTGTCCAGGCAGCTGGTGCAGTGCAAGATGGCAGAAGCAGATGCGCAGCGTAAGCTCAGGTGAGTGAGCCTCTCTGGTCCATCGCATTGCACTCATCGTGCTCAGGTGCCAGCAATTGATGCAGCGCGCAGCAGGTCCCAGTCTAGGTGAATATAAGAACCTGCGTAGGATCCCAAGCACAAGCTTGGGTGCAGCCTAGTATCGGTGCAATTCAAGCTGTGGGCAGTCCTTGCCTCAATCCCAGCCTTGCTTCCTGGATTGCACTTGCAGCCCCAGGCTGCAGCATGTTGCATCACACACCCCCATTCAGGTAGATCAATGTAGGGCACTGGCCTGTCCCTGGTCCTCCAGAGTTGCCTTGTGCAGAAAACAACATGTGGCACAGAGCCTCAGCATCCTGCAGCTTACCAACCCATCCTGGCTTCGTCCCATGCAGGGTGTCGGCCCGGGCAGAGGTGGTCCTGCAGAATCGTTTGCTGGACCGAGAGCAGCGCATCTCAGAGCTGAAGCAAATGCTGTCTGCTGCTGCAAAGCGGCAGCAGGCCACCTCAGGGCAGGCCCGCCACCTCACAGCAGTCCCCGTGGCTGCCAGCACCCACCTGAGTGTGGCTCGTGACGCCATGGGTTCGCCCCGGCAGCTGCTGTCTCCCCGCCAGCATGCAGCACCAGCAGACCAATCCCTACTGCATCAGGGCAGTCGGCTGGCTACAGCTAAACAGGGGCAGGATGGTGGAACAGGCTGCCAGGGGGCTAGCCCTCGTGGCCAGAATGACATCACCCAGCTGATGCAGCAAGTCACAGACCTGAGAGTGGCGCTGGCTCGCCGGGAAGCTGAGGTGGAGCACCTCAGCTCAGAGCTGGCCCAAGCTGTGGTCACCTGCGTGCAGCCTGGGGTGCCCCATAGCAGCGAGGTGTGTTTCTGCAGCCATGGGCTCCTGAAAATCCGTACTTGTGTTTTCAACGCTTGTGTGTTGCCTGCACGCACAGTGCGTGATCTGTGTGCGTGAACATGCGCTCAGCAGCACTGAGCCTCCGTCGGGTTTACAGCTAGCTCATAGCCTTCTTTGTCAGATCACCATCTGCAAACATGGGTGCTGCACAAGTTGGACCTCCTGCAGGATTTGAGGAAACACGGCGAGCGCATCATCACATCACACTCTTATCTGCCTGAAGTCCGCACAAAGGAGCACTACCTGCAGGATGTGGGGGAGCACCAGGACCGCGCAGACCACCTGCAGCGCAAGCTGGTGGACCTGCAGCGTGACTGCGTGGCAGCTGTACGGGCCGCAGAGGCCGCCACTGGGCGCCGCCCAACGCCACCAGGGAGCCCTCGCAGCAGCGGCAGTGGGGACGAGGCTGCTGGGTCTGGCCACATCAGGCTGGCTGTGCAGGCCCTGGTAGAGAAGCTCAAGGTCAGTGGGCCGACTCTCCCGCCACATGTTGGCTGGCTGTCTATGCTGCATTCCATGGATCATGCCGTGACTTGCCAGCAGCAGCAGCGAGGGTGAGGCTACTGGGCCCTGCTGCATGAGGCTGGCAGTGCAGGCGCTCGGGGAGAGGCTCAGGGTCAGCAGATTGCGCTGCCAGAGGTGCACACTTTGTAGCTTCTTGAATGAGCATTTGCATGTTGTGGAAGCCCCGGCAAAGCATATGCCAGCGGGCATGGGCTCCTGAATGATGCTTATGAATCAGCTTGCGCAGCCTGTGCATGACCCTCGCTTGCACAGCCTTTGTTGAGGCAGTGCCTTGTGGAGCAACCACGCCTCCTGCCACCTTCAGTGGTCTGCGTGTCACTGCAAAGCGTGCCTGACCACAGGAGCGCGACGCCAGCAACAAACGGCTACGGGCTGCTGCAAAGGCTGCGGAAGGGAAGGCAGCCAGGGACAAGGCAGCTGCGGCTGCGCAGCCCCTGGAGGCTTCCCAGCGAGCAGTCATTCGGGACCTCAGCCTGAAGGTGGCCACTCTGACACGGGCCAACAACAGTCTGAGAGACGAGCGTACCCGTGCACAGGTCGGCTTCTGCTGTGCTGCTGTCGACACAGCATTCTGCCTTTCGCATGCTGCCAGCATGCAACCGCAGTTGCAAACACCCTGGGTTGTGCAGCCTCGGCTGCCACATGCTGCAGTTGCAGCACAGGCTGCACTGCTGTCATTGGCTTTGCCATGGCAGCCACCACCCCTGGCAGCCATGATGCGCAGAACAGCAGCAACCCCTTCAACTTGATTACTTATGATGAAATGGACGAGCAGCGGGCTGCTGGCAGGCTGTGCTGCTCAAGTGCCCTGGCTGCCTGCAGGAGCGCCTGCGCACTCTGCGTGTCGCCCTTGGGTCTGCCAAGATGCCCAACGTGTATGAGTCCACGCCAGAGGGTTCCAGCAGGGACAGAACGCCGCCGCGTATAAACAGGACACCACCGCGGCACACCCAGTCTGTGCAGCCTGTGTATGTGCACAAAGGAGGCTGCATCGTTGCAGGCAGATGCATGCTGCTGACATGAGCAATACATGTCATTCTGCTGCCATGCCTGTCAAGGAGGCAGACAGCAATGTGACGGTGCTGCATGATTGCCAATCACACCAGCAGGACCCAGCCGCCAAGGTGCACAATGCCTGCAGGCATGCAGATTGCCAGGAAGGTAGCTACCTTGACTAGGCCAGCCTTGTCTGCTGCAGGGCGGGCGGGCGGCATGCAGGCAGCAGGGGCAGGCAGGAGCAGCACCAGGAGGGCAGCCTGGGCGATCACAAGGTGCTCCTGGAGACGCAGGCAGTCCTGGGGCTGTGCCAGCTGCTGGAGCACCATGTGGCTGTGGTGGAGCAGGCACAGCAAGCAGTCAACCCCTTGCTGCAGCCAGGGGAGCACCCTGCTGAAGGTAGGGCTGTTCCAAGATTCAATGCTGAACTCACCTGCCAGTCCATCGTGAGTTGCTGCAAGAACTGGAGAGACTCTGGGTGGTGTTGCGGCAGCATGCCACCTGACTGCACCTCACAAGCAGTGCAGCAACACACCTGGCGGCTGCCAGCTCATGTAGTTCGCCAGATCCCACATGCCAGGAATGCATGACCGCAAAATATGCCCCTGCAGAGGAGGCCGTGGCCACAGCCTTGTCCTCAACGCAGCTGCTGGTCAGCCTAGGGGCGCGGCAGGTGCTGGCCAACAGTGCGGCTGCCTGTGCCGCTGAGCTGGGGTCCATGCGATCAACACTGCACGTGCTGGCTGCCCACCTGGAGGCTCTACAGGGCAGCCCAGCGCAGCATCCTGCTGCAGGTGAGCTGCAAGTCCCTGTTGCAGGTGAGCTGCAAGTGCTGGGAGTCTCTTGTCATCTCCCATCACATGTGCGCCTACCTGCCACAAGAGAGCTCAATACTTCTGCGCACTTCCTAGCAAGAGATGCTGCCTGTAAAGCGACCGCTGCCAGTATGCGGGTATGATGATGGACCATTAGCAGTGATGTCCTGTTGGCCGTGCAAAGCATCTACAGCAGGCTTTCACCACTCAACACTAGAATGTGCTCAGTCGTTCTTTAGGCAGCAGCGGGAGCCCTTAACCTGAAGGCTACATCTGCTGTGCAGCTGAGGATGTGGCCGACCTGCAATCGCCGGGGTCTGTCGCTCAGGCTTCCCCTCCGCAGCCCCTTCTGCTGCCGCCCCCGCCAGCTCCCAAGGCAGTGTCAGCAGAGACACAGGCTGACACCCTCTCAGAAAGCTCTGGACAAGAGGTGGGCATTGCAGCCTCTATGGCTGGTACACAGAAGCTAGACCTGAACACGCTGAGTTTGAACCAGCTGACAGCAGATCCTGCTCAGCATGCCATCTGCTTGCGTGCATCCATGCCTGAATAATGGGGCAAGCCTGTGTGCCGCCACATGCGCCAAGCAGCACCAGTTGCCATTGTCCAATGATGTTGTCTCCATGCCTCTTGCACATTGCAGGATTTGCCAAGCAGCTGACAAGCTCAGATGCTTTGGGTGTCCACATGCAGAAGCAATGCCCTGTTAGTGCCCACCCAGATGCTGTGGCCAAGCAGCTTTGAGGTGGCAATACAGATGCCTGCCCATCCAGCAGAATCAGCCAGCCACACCCACAATGGCATCCACAATTGTAACAGTTGTGATGGCAAAGTTGCTGAAGGAGGCGGTGCAGGACGCTAGCCTGACCAGGGTCAGTAGTCACCTGCACCAGTGATGAACCTTGCAGGATGCAATGGCCAAGCAGCTGGAGGAGGCCACGCAGCGTGCAAGCAAATGGAAGCTGCGCTGCACAGACCTGCGGAGGGAGCTGGCTTCAGCACACAGCGCTCGCACTGCCCTGGAGGCAGCCCTCCATGTGAGGCTGCGGCTTCCAGTGTGTGCGTGCCTGCCTAGTGGCGTATGACCTGTCTTTTCTGAGGCTGATTTGATTGTGGCCTTTGAAAGCCCAGGCCACTTCATCGGCAGAAACAACAGCTCAGCCACAAAGTTTGACGGTGCCTTCCTCCTGCTGCCTGTGCAGGACTTCCTCTTTGCTGCATAGACACGAGCAGGGAGTAGTACCTGTCACCTGCGCACTGCTGCTGCCTGCGCAGGATTTGTTTGCCACCAGAGGGGTCAACACAAGCAGCAACGGATGGATTGCCTGGAGGGAGTTGAGGCTGTTCCCAAGGCCATACAACAATGGAATCACTCTGTTCCAAGGACCGTTACTGGCAGTGCAGGAGCACCTCATGTCCATGAGAAGGCTGCAGAGGACTGCAGCAGGCACCACCAGCAGCAGATAGTCTACCTGGAGGCGGCGCTGGCTGGGGCTAAGACCTCAGTCTTTTTGAATAACAAGGAACAGCACTTGTTTCTGAGAACCACCGCTGCCAATGCAGGAGCGCCTCTTTGCCGCAGAGAAGGCTGCAGAGGAGCGCAGCGGGTGCCACCGCCAGCAGATAGCCCGCCTGGAGGCAGCACTGGCGGGGGCTGAGGCAGCCCGCCAGCAGCTGGAGGCCCAGGGGGCAGCCAAGAGCTCCACCGACAGCGGGGACGCCCGCACCGCGGCTGCCACGCTGGCAGAGGCGGAGGCTCGTGCAGGGGCGCTGCAGAGCCAGATTGACACCCTGCGTTCCCATGCAGCTGCCTCACAGTCTGGCCTGCAGGAGGAGGTGCAGTCGCTCAGGGTAAGGACCCAACCTCTCAGTGGTTACTTTAGGGAAACTAGTAACACAGCGTGCAGGCTCCTGCCTCAGATCGCTGAGACTCTGCATTGCAGGAGCTTGCCAATGCAACTGCCTACATTCTGCAATGAAGTGATGATCTGTGTGAGACGCAGAAGAGCCTGTGTTG
This sequence comes from Asterochloris sp. CNOR1, assembly GCA_963969365.1. NCBI lineage: Eukaryota > Viridiplantae > Chlorophyta > Trebouxiophyceae > Trebouxiales > Trebouxiaceae > Asterochloris > Asterochloris sp. CNOR1. Next base: position 669,912 of record OZ017756.1, on the reverse strand, counting down.
TGCATGCTAACAGCAGCACAGCATGCAAGAATGTTGCAGTTACCAACTAACTGTGTGCTGTGCAGAAGATAGCAGTCCCTGACACACTAGTTGTGGTGGGGTGTCCAGTCCTGGCGCCTGACCCATCCTTGCTTGCCATTATGTGGAAGAAGTCAGCCACTTCATGCATTCGGGTCAGTTCACCCTGACTCTCACCGCAGGCTGCCCTTAGCAAGGAGAAGGGGGAGCGTGCCCGCATAGTCACCTCTCTCCGCAACACAATCACAGGGCTGAGGGAGGCCAGCAATGTTGAGGGGCGCCTCAAGTCAGACCTGATGCAAGTCCAGGAGCAGTTGGCAGCTGCCAATGCAGCCCTGGTGAGTTGGGGCTTGGTGTTGACCTATGGCGCACAGCCGCCGGAATCGCTTGTCCATACAGGTAGTTGTCTAGGTGTTGCTGTGGTGTTACGACATGGTGCATGCGTCTGAGCAAGCTGGCGGCTGCCACTGCAGAAGAGGTGCTTCATGCATATGTGTTGCTGCTAGCACATGCTCTTGATGCAGCAGGTTGTTCAGGTAACTTGCGGGTGCACAGAAATGGCAGGAAGCTGTTCCCACTTGCAGGAGCGGGCAGAGGCAAAGGGTGAGCAGCGCAGGTCAGAGTGCAAGGCGCTGCACACCCGTGTGGAGGCTCTGCAGCACAGGCTGCAGCAGAAGGATGCCGACCTGGAGCTGGCAGGGCACCAGGCCACTCTGAAGGCGTCGCAGCTGAGCGCCACCATCCAGAGGTGTGGACATGCCCTTGACACAAGGACAAGTTGCCTGCCTTTTGTAAGACCTCGGCCTACTACCTCTGAGGTGGCTTTTGATCTCCTGGTTCTCAAACATTCTCTTCTGAGCATCACCGTTGAGGCAGACCCTCCCGGTGGACATGTGTCATCCTGCCAGTGTCCACTGCTGTCTGCAGTCTGAAGGACGATCTGGCCACTGCCAGCACAGAGCACAGAGTGGCTGAGCAGGAGTGGCTGACCAAGCTGCAGACTGCAGAGGCCACCTGCCAGTCATGTAAGCAGGCTGCTGTGATGCCTGATATGCATATTGACTGTCCTTGGGTTCGGTCAACTTATCTGCTGCCTGGTGCACCTGAACCCTTGCCGCCAACAATAGCCTGGCCGGTGTGTTAAAGAGGTAGCTGCTGGCTATAGCCTCACAATGTTGCTCTGTATTGAGGGTGACATTGCTGACCTGCCGGTCTGCATGCGTCCCTGCAGACCAGGATGCAAGGGGTGAGCTGGAGGAGCGGCTGAAGCAACTGAGTGCTCAGCGAGACGAGGCTCAGCGGCTGCGCTGTGAGGGACAGGCAACAGTGGACGCTCTCAGAGAGTAAGGTTGCACACATGCCACAGCCTGCTGGCACTTGCAGGGCCATGCTGGCGGCCTGATGAGTACTGCAAAACATGCTTATGACTCAGAACAGTTGCCTTGATGTGCACTGCATGGAACTGCCTTACTCCTTAGGCCCTGTTTGGCTTGCCAGGGCTCGCGATGGAACCAAAAACTTTTCTGCCGCTCCTAGCTGCTGGGCTGCCACCTGTCTGAAAGGGTTGTGGAGCATACGGTGCAGCTTTGCAGCAGATGGGCTTGCTGCCTTCCTGCATATGCGCCTGCAGCAAGAAGCATGACTGCGCCGCTGCCCTGTGGGTCTTGCTGCTGCCTCTCTGGGGTGACAACACTGAAATCCGAGTTAGTGCCTGCAGTGAGAAAAATGACTGTGCTGCGGCTCGGTGGGCCTCCCTGCTTCGCTGCCGCCGCTACCAGGCAGTGGTGCACCAGCTGAGGCAGGAGCTCAAGGCCAGCCAGGGTGAAAGGAGCAGCCTGGACCACGAGCTTGAGGGGGCTGTGCTCAAGGCAAGCCAAATAGAGTGCAGGGAGCAGACTGAAGTGGAGGAGGAGTGCATGTGGTTTGCCTTATTGCAGGCACTCCTCTGCACAGGCTGTGGGCTCCTGTGCTTTCAGATGCAGAGCCATGTTTGAACCAGCCTGGCAGTGGCCTTAGAACGTGATTATGAGGGCAAGCCTGATGCTGCAAACAGACGCAGCTGGGGTATATGTGCTGGGTGCAGCTGATGCGCAGGCCTGCAGGTTGCTTGCAAGGCCTTTACTGGCAGCATGCAAGCGCCACCCACTACCTTGGAGTAGCCACCCAGAGTGGCCAGGCCAGCGACACGGTTTTGTCGTTGACAGCGTGCCCTGCCAACTGCTGTACCAGCCTTACATCTCGCAAGCAGAACACTTTAAGTTGTCCTTCACCACTGCACTTCCTGGCTTTGAGGCAATCTTCACTGACTGCGGGGTGAGGCAACTCTGGGCTTACAAGGTGTGGCACTGCAGGCCCGGAAGGCTGCCCTGGAATGTGAGCGCCTCACCAAGCGCATCCATGATCTGCGGGAGTTCAATGAGAACGAGCGCCAGGTGAGTGCTCTTCACAATTTGCAGTCAGTGTGCTGTTTGGCTTCACGTCTTGCACTGGCCCATTGATGATGTGCGGAGCTCAGTGAGAGCTCGCACGGCGTGAGAGACTCTAGTGAGAAATCGGCCAGGTGACAGTGCTGTACATACTGCAGTCAGCAAGTGTACAACATTGAACTTGGCAGCTGCTCAGCTTTCCCACGTCTGGACAAGACTACTGCTCGGTATTGTTGTCTGGGCAGTCATAACTGGGACAGTAAGTCTGCTCTTCCAGAGCATCCAAATCTTGTGTCCACACAGGTGCCTCTCCAGCACTCTGAGGCCAGCCAGTTCTAGCCCTTGATGCGGTGCGGCACAAGCTGCCTGAAGAACCACTGATGACCTCTCATCTGTGCAGCCTGCGGCATGTCGACAGCCCAGTTTGCAAGCCACTCTACCATGACACCATGGCTGCAGGTGCCTGATGTGCAAGGCTGACACATAAGCAACCACTCTAGGTCTTCGATGCGTGCCTCAAATGGTCCGCAGGGCCCAGCCCAGCTCAACAGAGAGCTGCATTGAGAGTTGCCACTATACTGGGTGCCCTTAGTGCTTGCAGGGACTAGCGTCATGCTGAAATGATGCAAGACCTGGAGCGGCGCATCAAGAGTGAGAGGGCTGCAGCCTCACAAGGGCAGATGTGATAAAGGAAAATGGCAGGATGTTTTGTCAGTGTGTGCTGAGACCATGTGCAGGGCCTGGCCCAGCGCCACACAGAGCTGATGCATGACCTGGAGCAGCGCATGGACAGTGAGAGGGCTGCCCTGCGGCAGGAGGCGGCCGCGATGGCCGCCTCTGCCGCTGCGGCAGGGGAGGAGCACGGTCGGGCTGCCGCCCAGAGCAGGCAAGTAGCTGCAGAATGAATTGTGTGGCGGCCTGCACAGGGCCTCTGTTGCGCCGGGTGGTCTCACTTTGTGGAAAATTACAAGGTCCAGGCTGTCTTGCCTGCTTCGCTGGCTGATGCTCGTGGGCAAGACGCCTCCTGCAGAGGCAGCTGAGAGGACAGGCCTCACAGGATGCCTGGCTGGAAGAGGCGTAGCCCTGCTGGGGTTGCTGGCTCACAAAGCAGAAAGAACTAAATAACAGAACGTGCTCTGTATGGCAGACAGAAGACCATCCAATCCAGTAGAACCCCAGTGCCATACAGGCAGCAAGCAAGCACGGCCGTGTCCCTGTGCAACTCAGCATCAGCATGGCATGCAGCAACAACAGCAATGTGTGTGCAGGGTGAGTGAGACAGAGCAGCGCGCTTTAAAGGACATCACCAATGCCAACGATGAGCGGTCCCGCCTGTCAGGCGAGATTGAGGCTCTGCGGCGGCAGTTCAAGGCCTATCAGGGGTTGAAGGCGGTGGAGGTGTCCCGCCTGGAGCACAGGCTCCGGGGCTGCCTGCAGCGGCTGGGGCCCTTGGGCGGCAGGGGTGAGGGCGCAGAGGCCAGGTGCGCTGGGGTTGTGTGTGTGACACGGATGGCTTGAAGCACATAGGCTACAGATGGCTTGCTGGGCGCCAGTTTGCGGACCTGCTTGCAGCGACCACGACGTGGGTTGACAATGGGACCATTGAGGCTGGGAATCCTGCTGTTGTGCAACTGCATGAAGGTCAGTTGTCTGAAGGGCGGGCCAGTGCTGGGGCTGGAGTGGGCATTGCCTGCAAAGCTGCCTGCAGCAGCAGAAGAGTCGGGCAGCTGCAAAAAGAGCGCGCTGGGCTTGGTAGGGTTTTGGAGTCCTGTGGCAGGCTACAAGCGGCCGGGCGCCATGCAGAAGCAACCTCCGGGCTTGACACACAGCCAGACACTGATCGCAGTTGTGCTGGAAGGAGGTGGCAGCAGATGGCACATCAAAAATCCTGAACAACGCTGGCAGTATGTGTGTGCTGGTGTGGCCCACCTAGTCAAGTGCCCACCACAGATAAAGTTGCAATAATCTTTTACCCGTGTCAGCATACATTCGCCTGGTCTGCACACGGCAACAGCAGGAACCTACTTTAACCACGAGGGAAGGCTGGAAGTGGACAGGGCGGCATGTGTGCTGCTTGACCGCTGGATGTGAAGGGTCCTTGGAAGCGCTGCTCCCTTTCCCCAGCAGAGTCGTGTCACATTGCAGGCGCGCTGCCCCTCGCCATGCACGCCCTGTGATGATCCCTACAGATCCCAGCGACACAGGCGACAGCCATGCTGCAGAAGAGGACAGCCTGGGCTCCTTCAGCTTTGGGCAGGGTTGCATCCCGGCCTTCATTGGTGGGTCAGGCTGCACAGAGCAGTGCATGTAGCGCTGGAGCTTGGCTGGTAGTCCCTGGGACACGCTGCTGTCAACAGACCTGCAGCTGGAACAGCTCCTCTACAATCATGCTCTGGCAGCCCTGAGCATGCAGCAGGGATGGAAGCACTCTGCAGAGCACACCATCTCTGCATCAGACACAGCCACTAACGCTGGCACAGCTGCATTTGCGTCTTGCATCCGTCCACTGTCAGCTGTATGACTCAGCAAAAGCCTCAGTAGGACACAGCAGAGGCGGATATTGCCAGCATTGAGGTGCACACCTGCACTCATGCCCGCCGATCATGGCTGGCAGATGGAAGACACCACATTGTGTCAGAGCAATTCAGAGCATATCTGCACCGATACGCCTCCTCTGACTGCTGTGACTTGTTGTGCAGGATCAGGCGACCCCACCACCTTCACATCTGCCTCTGAGGTGGGCTGTGTCCTGGAAAGTGAGGCAGTGGCTGCCGCAGTGAGGGAGGCAGACTTTGAACGCATGCAGCGGGAAAGCTGTGAGGCGGCCCTGGCCCGCAGCCAGGAGGCTGCTGACAAGCTCAGACTGAAGCTGAAGGCGTGCCAGGTGGGCGCAGTGCAGGCGCCCTATGGACCCTGTCGCCATGGCGGTCTCGGGCATGCTGTGCAGCTGCAGAAGGGTCAGCCATCCTCCAACCTGGAATGCACTTGCAGCATGCACGCATACATCTGTGCCTGACTTCTTGGCGGCCGCTGCATGCTTGACCTGCAACACACCAGTGCGGCAAGGCGCCATGCGGTGTGCTGCACCAACTAGTCTCACCTTGCAAGCAGTGAGCTCACCAACTGCCTGGTGTGCAGCGTACATGTGGCCTTGCCTGCAGCACCCCTGGAAGCAGACAAGCACTGCAGCAGGCCCACCTGCGGTGCAGCATGCAGGTCAGGAAGAGCTGGCCCCAACACTGCCCCCACTGCGCTGCAGAGGGACCTGAGGGCAGCGCAGGAGGTTGCGGTGAGCACTGCAGCCCAGGCTGCAGAGAGGCAGACCAGCCGGGAGGATGTTGCAACTCTTAGGGAGCAGCTTGCGGCTGCACAGGAGGCTGCTCGCATGGCCAAGGCAGATAGCGCTCGCCGGCACAAGCAGCTGCAGGCACTGCAGCAGCAGGTGTGAACAAGCTGGCCTGCCTGTTCAAGGAGGTCCAAATATAATGCAGGACCCTGCGGCTCTGCAGTGCACAGCAGGTGGCGTAATCAGGGCAGCTCTACTGTGGGGTCATGGGCGTTTCACAGTAGTGCTTCCATATGTCACTGCAGCGTGCACCTCTGGGACAGCGCAGTTCAATAGTGACACCGCAAGCCCTGAGTATGGTGAAGGCAGAGATAGCCCCAACTGGCAGCAAGTGTGGTGCACCAGACCAAGCACAGTGCGCAACCCAGTGTTGCATGTGATGTAGAGCCCTGAAACCCCAACGGGTGGCCATGCAGCGCTACTAGGTACTCAGTTCACTCAGCATACCAGTCTGTCCTGTAGAGGCCAGAGAGGGCTGCCCCAGCCTCCTCATCAAGCATCCACCATAAAGTTTGATGCTCAAGAAAAACAACACCGACGTGTGCTGCAGGGGTCTGAGAGCCCCCACCTGGTGGCCAACGCAGCTTTCCTGGCAGAGAAGGCTGCTAAGGAGGCAGCAGAGCAGAAGCTGGCCACCCTGCGGCGGACGCTCACCCACAAGGAGCAGCTGCTGAAGGACGTGCGGGCCAAGGTGCGCGTTTTGAGACGTGCATCTGTGTTAATATTACTCTGCCCCACATGTTCAGCTGGTGCAGGTTGGCTGGCCAAGCTGTGGCATGACTACACTGTTTGATGCCCTTGAAGGGCAGCCCACAGGAAGCAGCTGCTGACTGGACGTCCACCATGCTGCATACAGTTCAGCAGAGCAGTAGGCGGCGAGGTGTCTGGCAGCGGTGCATGCGAGGCATGAAGCTGCAGAAAGCTGCACTGGGGGTTGCGCTGCCGTCAGGCTGGGTCCAGCTCACTTCGGACACCCATCTGAGCACTCAGCTGTACATGCCTGCAGCTGGAGGAGGCGCAGTCTGCCCTGCAGCAGGCAAAGGCCACAGACCGGTCTGAGGAGCTGGCGGCCGCCGAGGCACGGGCTAGGGCGCTGCAGACCAGCCTGCACAGGAAGGAGGGGGTGGTGCGGGACCTGCATGAACGCGTCCACAGCCTCACCAGGTGGGGTGCTGGCCCGCATCGAAAGTAGCAGCCCGAGGCTGCCTGCTTGCTTTCAAGCCATCAGGAGCTGCTGCCTGTGAAGCACACCCTGACTGCATGAAGAGCACCTGTCGGCAGAAGCTGCAGCCGGCCAAGCTGGCAGGGTGGAAAGTTGACAGAGGGTAATGTGGAGGTGCAAAGCATAGCCAGAGCTGCTGCCAACAGACTCATTTCTTGCAGTCCACATTACAGCCTCAAATGCAGCAGGGCTGCAAAGGACTGCCATGATTATCTCCCTCTGGTCAGTTGTCCATGGTCGCCGTGGGGCTGCAATGTTGCTCTTGGTTGCTGCAGGGCGGCAACACAGCGGGATGAGGAGCAGAATGGGGATACTGTACAGGCCCAGCTTCGCAAGGCGCAGGCAGATGTGGCACGTCGTGACGTGCAGCTGAGAACTGCACAGCGCGAGGCTGAGCAGGTGGGCGTCCTTTGATTCTTGGTCACCCACCACATCGTGCAGAGCATCGCTCGGCATGTCTGTGCCTCCTGTCATGTGTGCGCTGGAATTCAGTATGCCCATGGGCAGTGGCGTGCTAAGTATGAGGCAGGCCAGTGTCCAATGCCGCACACAGTGTGCCCTGTCAGCACAGGCTGCATGAAGTTGGCATGCCCAGCCTCGCTTGCCTGTGGCACCTCGAGCACCCCGGCCTGGCTGTCCACTGCCCATTCCCACTCAGGCTCACAGCCACCCACTGGCTTTGCAGGCATGGCAGCCTCACAGCCACCCGTCTGATCTGCAGGCATAGCAGACTTCACATCAACCCATTTGACCTGGTGACGCAGCAGACTCACAGCAGCCACTCACTTGCTCTGCAGGCACGGCAGCAGGCAGCCACTGCCCAGGCTGCCGCTGATGCCTGCAGGAAGGAGCTTGCCCAGGCTGAGGCCCAGGCCAGGGACCAGCAGGCAGGTCTGCAGGGCAGGGCTGAGGCTCTTGTGGAGGCCTTGAGGAGCCTGATCCGCATGGCACTGCGCAGTGCGGCTGCCATGCAGGCAGCCATGCAAGCTGCAGGAAGCCATGGCAAGCGGCAGCAGCCTGAAGCGGTAAGGACCTTCTCAGCCCCTGGCTTGTGCACTTTTGGACAGACGCAGTGCCTCATTCTGCACAAGCCACACTGGGCACACTCACCATCAGCTTTTGAGCTGTGTTAGAGGCTGTTGTCTGTCTGGGGAACTGCATTGCTTTCTTGTGGTGCCAGCCGCTTCTGACATTCCAGCGCATCGGCATCGCAGATCTCTCATGCTGACGCACATCCTGCTGCAACATGCAGGATGTGAGCGCAGAGGCCATTGCCTGCATGGTGGACATGTCCCCCGACGAGGTGCAGGACGTGCTGGGCAGCACTGCAAGCTCAGCCTCCGGGGCACAGCAGGCCATCATGCAGCTTGCACGGCACGCATCAGACACCCTCATGCAGCTGCAGGCAGGCCTCAGCTCTTCAGGTGTTGCTCAAGAGCATGGTGGTATCCACTGCCTGACTGACAATTAACTCTGGGTCCTCTGCTGCCTTCCTCTGTGCCTCCAGTGTGCAGTCGTCGCAGCAGAGATTGTCCCAGCGAGCCTGAAAGGCCTGGCTTGCCAAGACATTGGCTGTTGCTGCAGGTGATGATGCTGGCAGCGCATGGCAACATGAAAGTCTCACAGCACTGATCACCCATCTCAGCCGTATACTCAATGAGTGAGCAGATGTGCCTTGAGCCTGGCTGAGCTGTTGATCAATGTTTGTCTTCCATAGTGGAGCCCTTTTGGTTGAATCTGGGCTGTCATGCAGGGCTGAGGTCGCGCTGTCAGGTGTCATGGGCATGTTCCAGCGTCACTCCATTGGCATGCATGAGACAGCGGCCTCCACTGTACATCAGCAGCTGCGCAGCAGCGCTCCAGATGCAATTGGAATGCTTGAAGCTGAACTTAGGCAGGCAGCAAGAGGCATGTGATTGCCTGTGGTTCAGATTCTTGGCCCCCCTCCTGATTCGGTCACTATGACAGACCTGCACCAGTGAAGTATGTGTGGCTACATGCCCCTAATATGATGTCTGGCGGTGTTTCAGAGAAAACACGGGAAACCTGCTGGTATTGTGCTGGTATTTGTGGCCAAACAGCACAGAGACATGCCCGTGCCCTGCAAGGAGTGCTCCGCTTGTGTTACAGCCAGTACGCTGCGTTTCAGCTAGACAGGTGACAGGCCCTTTTTTGTCAATCCCAATCAAAGATACTCAAGATACTTACGACTGCTGTGCCACAAGTCTCCACTGCATTGAGCACCTGACATGTGGCATTGTGCGCTTCCTGAGTCAGTATGCAATGGCCCGTTGCAGCCTGCAAGTTGCCATGGTGTTGATTTGCAAATCCCCTAAACCTGTATGCGCTTAGTCAATCTTTGGCCAGTGAGCTAGACAGGCATCCCATGCTGCTTCTACAGCATCAAGATTCTACAGCATTAAGATGTCTGCAGCTTGCAAAAACTCTGCAGATTCTGAGAAAAGCAATGCACTTGCTGCGTCTCCAGCACTTTGACCAGCATTTCCTTTCTAGACCGGGGTGAAAGCATGCAAGGGCGGCAACATGTAGCCAGCTCCCAAAAGCTGTTGCTGCTCACTGCCAGCAAGAGGCAGCTTCGCTGGCAGTCCAGAAAGGTAAACGCTCAGCTCACTCCAGATGAAGTTCCCAAATGGGGACATGGGACATCCCTGATTGGGCCAAGCCTGTGTCTGTCTCAAAAAGACGCAGTCAAAGTCCAGCTCCTGGTGAGACGATGTGTTCAGACAGCCCTGAGCACTGGATGTCACCCCACCTTGTGAAGTCTGTGCAGGCTCTCCAGGACAACAACACCCCCTATATAGACCATGGTATTGAGACCCTGTATCGATTTGCAGGCAAGTTCCAGTCTTGGCTATTTAGGCTGTTCATGAGACCGACGTAGCTATTTCCATGCCTCACATCAGCTTTTGATCCTTTTGTGCGCTCCACTTACTTTGGCATACTTCGAGATCTGGGACAATTTGAGAGGTGAGCTGCATGCTGCATAGCAAGCATTCAGCACCCTGGGACATCCGTGAGCATCTTTTGTTGACGTGCAGGTTCAGGTGTGTTCAAGTCCGGTAAGCTGGCCATAAGTTGAATAGCTAGACACTTCTTACTTTCGTCCAGGAGGATGTTTCACACACACCACTACTCTATTTTGTTGGATCACATTGAGTCTGAATTTGTCAGTAGCCTTCAGGCAAGCTGGGGTTAATTGTTCTGAAGGGTGCCACTCCCTTCCTATTCATCTGCTGAGCAAATGCAGGTCAGCAAACATGTCTTCAAACAGCGTGTCAGAGTCAAAGGCTTCCGTGGAGCTGAAGAAGTCCTCTGCGAGTTCTCAATGATTCAGCGTAGAGGAGGCTGTGAGCATTGGCTTTTGAATACTGTGACTAGCACTGCACGCATAGTGCGCACAGATCCTGACAGAGGTGTGGCTGAGCTGCAGGGTTTACAGAGCAATTGATTTGTGATGACGCAGCTCAGACCATGATGCACATGTGATATCAAATGCAAGCAGGTTACTGTATCACAAAGGGTTGTAGAGAAGCTGTGCTGCTGGAGAAGGCAATCCTTTATATGACTGGGCACATCCAGAGGCAGACTGTCAAGGATACGATTTGTAGAGGATTAGCAGGAGGGATGGGGCCATGCTGTACACTTTTTGGCACCTTCATCATAGAATGTTGTGCCCTGCACAGTGTGACACTACCTTTCAGCCCATGTTGCAACACATACAGGGAGTTGCTATGCTGCATTCATACCTGATGAGCTATCCAAGCTGGGGGCCCCTGATTACGGAGCTTGTGTAGCTGGGTGGGGGCGCGGCTGGAGAGTAGGTTGCAGAGGAAGGTGAGGCTGAAGACCCAGAGGTAGTTGCAGGCAGGCGACCAGGGGTTCCATTGATGGGGGCACCAGTGGCAGGTGAAATCTTAGGCTCCACGACCTTGGCCTGCTCTGCAGGCACAACCCAGACGCTGCACAAACATGCACCTCCTCAGTGAGTAAGGGCAGCAGAGGCAGGGCATTGTGTGCCTGCCCTGCAGGACAGCCTGCATGCTGTAGGAACTAGGCATGGCAGCAGGCATGGCAGCAGGCATGCCTGGTAGGGATAGGCATGTCTCACCAGAGGCCAGGAGGGGCAGCCAAGATTATTTTCGAGCAAAGCAGCCTGATCAGACTGTGCTGGTTTTGGTGCCTCAAGCCCCATGGACTGCAACAAAGTACTGCAACAATCCAAGGCTGACAAGAGGGGATAGCAGATGGTGCCTGCACTCACAAGCGTCTCAAGATTCCACTGCGCCTGCCCGTACAATGCCGCTTGGTGCGCTGTGGTGCCTGAGCGCAGGCACTCCCTGTGCACAGCAAACCACTGGGCCCTGACCCGCCACTGCACAGCCACCCAGCTGCGACTTTTCATGTGCACAGCCACTCACTTGCATCAGGGAGGTTGACGCCCGAGCCTGAAGGCGCCCAGGGAGAAACCACATCAGCCAGAGAGGCAGGCTTGCCGGCACCCGATGCGGAGGACTGGGGAGGCGTGATGGCATCAGGCTCGCTGTGGCCTGTGGCATCAGCGAGACGCTGCTGCACGGTGGGGGCGGTGGAGTGCATCAGGCGGGCGGCGAAGGTGAAGACGGCCTGGCAGAAGCTCAGCACGAAGTAGCCTGCAGGCGACCAGGGTGCTGAGCATGTGCCTGGCAGGGAAATTGAATTGGCATGCACGGCAGTTCTGGCTTTGATAAGAGGCCTGTGCAAAATGTTGTGAGAAATTGCGAGCCACGCCAGACCAGCGTGCACCATCAAGGAGAGCGTGGGAGGTTTTACTAGACACTGAACAGGCTTTCTTGCCTCCAGCCACTGCCAGACAACCCAGGTACCAGATGCTGGACAGCAGTCTGCGCAGCAATGCTGCTTGCCAGAGCTGCCATGCACGCCAGAGGGGGCTCATCAAAAGCTGTGCAGGCCGCCATGCTCTCTGCCACTCCCAGGGACACCATGCAACCCCTCACAATGCAACGAGTAACAGAGCTGGCTTCATACCCCAGGAACCAATGCAACAGGATGCGCATGCCACCATGCTCTCTTGCCATGCGTCCCCAGGGAAACCTCACCAAACGCTGCGCAGGCCGCCATGCTTCCAGCTGCCGCCAGGGTGACCATGCAACTAATCACAGTGAAGAAGGCCAGGAAGGTGAGCACAGCCCCCAACGTCCCGCCCAGAGCCACTAACACGGCCACCAGGCTGCAGAGCGTGGCGCCCAGCACGAAGGTGGCAGCGATGACCAGTCCAGATGCGCCCGCAACTGTCGACAAGACAGCGGCAATGGCAGCCTGTAGAAGGAGGGGACATTTTTGATGGAGGGATGCTGCAACTGGTGGGAAGCTGCACCTGTACCAGAGCTGTCAAAGAGGCAGGTAGTGCTAGGTGTGGCTTCTGAAAGCGCCTAATGCCCCAGTAGCAGATGTGTGCTTGCACAAGGCTCCTGCAGGTGGCATGCCCTTGTGCACCAAGCTTGCATGTGGAGCAGCTTTCCTCCTACAGCCCATGTGCAGCAGCCGGCTCGAGGCTTGGCAGCGTCCACCCTCTGGTTGAGCCCTTTCAGTCCTGGCTGCTGCATCGCCATTTTTACTGCAACATCAGTGGCTTGCCCTGCTCAGCATGGTGCTTGGCCAGTGCTCACCACCCAGCCCTTGTATGTGTGCGGCTTCAACGCGGCCAGGTGCTGCTTGAAGAACTCCCTGTCCTTTGGGCGGTTGCTGCGCAGGTCACAGAAGCACTGAAACAGCGCATCTGCACAGGACCAGTGGGCCAATCAGCAGTGCAGACTGACGTTCGGCCGTTGTGACAGACAGTGCCTGGTCAGATTGCACAACAGCAGGTCACTGACAGGCATCACGGCAGCCGATGAGGCGACGAGAGCTGTGAGAGAGAACCAGCATAAAGACAACAGGGCATGGACACGAGAGGGAGCAAGGCAGTGGGTGCTGCAGCAGGTCACGAACGGGTGACAGCAGGAAGCGGGTTGGTGTCCCCTGCATGCAGGCCTCTTTACCTCTTGTATGAAAGGGCAGGACACGCTTTGTTATCTGGTCCATGTGAGTCTTGCTGCAGCAGAGCCACACCACCCGCTGAGTTGAAGCAGATGGCCTTGTCAGCTCTGCCCAGCAGGCTAATAAAACTGGTGCACATCACACCAGCACAGCCTGCCCAGTCCTCTATTATGCTCACTTGTAGGTCTGCATTGCCATGTTGAACGCCATGAGAAGGTTGCCAGTAGCTGATGCGCCTGTCCTGCGTGCAAGGTTCTGATGGCCTGATCTGCCAGAGAACAATTTCGCTAAACAGGCAGCTGAGCAATCAGAGGTATGCTGCACTATCAGGCCTTTTGCCAAAGTTAGTGTGTCACTTGCTTTCTGGCCTGAGGTATCTTGATCCTGCAGATCTATCCACCTCAGCTGCGATGACAGGCTCTGATGTACAGACACCATGGAGGAGCGTGTGGCAGACTGTGCAAGGCCAGTGGCTTTCCCCATTGTTGGCGACATGTCCACTGACAAGCAGTCTTGCCATTCGTTCCTTGCTGCAGACATTGAGCTGCATGATGCTGACCTACGCCTGCAGATCCAGCATGCCAACAAACAGGTGAGGCCAGCTTGCTGCCAGTCCACAGACACAGCACTGACTCCTAGTGTGCTTCTCAGCAGCTGGAGCAAGCCACTGCTCATTTGGTCAAGACCAGATCAGGTCAGCCTTGTGCTTGCACAAGTTTGCACCTGACACACTGCCTGCCAGGTCTCGAATGAATGCTACCTGTATCTGCAGAGACAGTCAGAGTAAGGGCGTGCCTTCAAGCAATCATCGATGCCAATGAGAAGCTCAAGCTGGACTGCAAGGTGTATTGTTGCCTGCTGCAGCAGATCACTGTACGTGAGACTGCCACAGCATTTTTGCAATTGAGCAGCTCCTGCGCTGCTGTTCCCAACCCTGCATTGTTGCTGCTGCCCTTGGCTGATTCTACTGACCTGTTCATTACAGAGGCTGCAGCACCATTCCCAGGAGGCCTCACAGCAGATTAATGGCCTCATGCAGCAGCTCAGGCTGGCTGACGCTGAGAACAGGAGCCTGCAGGACAAAATTGACAGGAAGAGGCACGGCATTGCCACCTTGTGCTTCAGCTTGTGTCAGTTCAGAATCCCGCCAGACCTTCAGATGCATTCCTGCCTGCTGCCTCTGCTGCTTGTACATGTTGACTGTAGGTTTCAATTTGTGCATGCTTGCAGGGCAAGCTTTCAGGAGCACACCACAGAGATGGAACAACTATATTGCAGCTTTGCAGCAACAGAGGCCTAATGTGACCAGATCCCACTTACACCGCAGCCATGGCTCTGCACCCCTTTATTGGCACAGCATTACCACTTGCTTTAGCAGGCTCCACCTTTGGCGCAATTCTACCAGTCAGCACAGCAGCTCATGTGACCTGTGACCAAGTGGCATTGAGTGCTGCATGCATCGCTTGAGGTGCAGCAGGCCAGCCCAACCACCAGTCTGTTCTTACAGCGATCCATGTGACAGGTCTTCAGATGCCCTTAAAGCTCTCAAATAATGTTGAAGTGAGGCCAATCTTGTTGCCTGCTTTTTGCCTTGTGACCAAGCAGCACAACTAGTACTTCTACAAGTAGTGTGTCAGCAGTCAGCTTGTTTTTTTAGGGCTGAAATAGTTTGAGATGGACTGAGTGCCAGCAGGCTTGGCTTTCTTGCCTTTGCCAGGAGTCTGGGCAGTTGAGGTTCGCTTCTTTCCACTCAATTGCAAAGGGGGCTGCATGTGATTTTCATGCTGCTGCTCCTGCTTGACATCAGCCTCCGACTCCACAACACCCCCTGCGTCATCTGTGTTCAGAATGGCGGAGGCAAGAGGTGCAGCCTGATCGCTGGGAGCTGGCTGAGCTTCAAGCTGTGCCAGATCCCCATGGGTCGGTTCTTGCTTGACAGGTCCACTCTCCTCTTTCAGCTGCCCTGCTACTGGGTCAGGCTCAGCAGCATCCTGTACACTGCTGGCTTTATGTTGTTGGTGACTCCGCTCCTCTGCGGGGTTGCTGCCCTTGCTTGCTGACGAGCTCTTGGAACCTGCCTTGGAAAAGAAGCAGGCGATGTTGGCCTGCTTGACAGGCTTCCAAGCGTTTAGGTCCTGGAAGCTGACGCTGTTGATTGACTTGGTCACTGGGTGCCAGACCAAATCCTCGTCGTTGTAGGGCATGGTCAGCTTCCCCAGACTGTACACAATCGAGGTCAGGAGTGGACAGGTATGGCGTCAAGCTTGGGAGACATGTGGCAAGTTGAGCAGCATGCAATCAGAACCAGCAATGTGACAGAGCCTGGGGGCCAAGGAAGCTTACTTGCAGCTTGCTGGGTCCCCAGTGCCGAGCCAAGCATTTCGTGCCTGCTGTGTGGGTAGCACCACAGGCATTCTGTCATGCAGCCTGCAAGGGGCACAGGGTGACTTCAAATATCTGGACACATATCTGAATAGGCCATCTACATCAGATCACCACCCCACTCAGGGCAATGCAAGGTGCAGGCGATGAAGTACAACCCTGCAGAGAGAAGCCAGCACACAGGGTGCTAAAACTGCAGTGGGTGCAGCCACCAGCTCACCAGGCCAAACGCTTGGAGGAGTCAGTTGTCAGGATGGTGAAGGTGTAGAGGGGCTCTGACAATTCTCCGGCTGACCACACATCAAACAGACCAGCCATGGGCATCAGGCGGTCCCCCCAGTTAACATAGTAGGGCTGCTTGCCACCGCCAGGGCCCTCCTGCAGGAATCTGCGTGCTGATACGTAGAGGTTGTGCACAGATACTCCTGGGAGCAGACGCCGAGCAGCTGTCATGCTCCAGTCAACACCACACCCTGCAGAATATTACTATTGCCTGCATGGGGCTGCTTCCTTGTCTGCCAGAGTGTACTCCAGATGCTGCTGGCAACCTGTGCATTGTGGCGCAGGAGGTTGTGGTCATGAGCCTGAAGACATGAGCCTGTTGCCGTAGGCAGGTCAGGGTGCAATACTGCTACAACTGCATCTGCAAAGTGTCTGCAACACAGCCTTCGCTGCAACTTTGCTGAGAGATTGGGCTTGTGAAATCCTGTGCAGGAGGTGCATGCGCTGCAGCTCCCTGACAATGTGGAGTGCCTCTGAACTGGCTGGTGGACATGCGGTACTTTGCCAGGAGCAGGATGTGCTGTAGGAGCCTTCAGGCACAGCTTGCCTTCTTCCACTCGTAAAACCCGTTCACCAGAACAATGCAGCGCATGCTGGCCAGCAGGCGCTTGAAAATCCCCTTCTCAGCGACTGTCTCGCTTCTGGCATTGAACTGCAGTGCAGCACATGCAGGGTGCAGGCAGGAGGAGTTGTGCTGTGCTTATGCCAAAGTGTCAGGCATCAGAGCGCACAGAGATGCATACTAGAGAATTGTCGCGACAGCGACCATTTGAACTGACTACTTGCGGGTTTAACGCAGCGCTGAAGAGTTATGCAGCGCTGCAGAGCTGCAGACAGGCGCAGGCATCTTTGGTTTCCTGCATATCGCTGGGCAGCCTTCCAAGCTCTCACCATGCGAAAATGGTCGAGCTTGTCTCCAGGCTTAGTGAAACTGGGCACCAGGCCCCACCTGCAAGTATCACAGTCTCTGCACAGAGAGTGTACTGGCAGCAGACACAGCAGCCTGTAATCTGAAGACAAAGTGCAGGGGCAAAACGTAAATAGCACTCCAGATCAGCAATGCGGGGCACTCACTTCATGGTGTGCACTTCCAGGTTGCCGTCCTTGCTGCGCTTCACCACAGGGACGTGGTGGCCTGCAAGCAAGGCAGAGCACAAACTTTTTTGGGGCAGGACTGACAAGAGCAGCCCTTTGCTTCTTGTAAACTATGACTTCGCCAGCCCTAACACCAACTCCTCATTTAGCCAGTGGATACAGATTCCATTGAAAGCCCCATCATGCAACTGGGTGGAGAACAGTGCAGGGCACCAATGCCCCACTTGAGTTGCTGTCTGACCTGGACCGACGTTGGCGCTAGGATGATATTTCTGTTCATCTCTCCAAGAAGTTGCTTGGTCCTGGCCCACACATGCAGCTGCCATGACCTCTTCCCTTGAGAGAGTGCATCTGGCCCTGCCACACATAATGCCCCCGGCTGCTAACCGGCAGGCATCCGCGATCAGCACGTGATGACCCACACTGCACTTTAACAGTCACCCAAGCTGCTGTGCAACATGGTGTGTCTGACAGTTGTACTTGTCCTTTTTTTGGGCGCCAAAAGCAATGTGTCGATGCGGCCACAGCTGTGATGGACAGGTTCCTGCTGAAAGGCCATGCAGCTGTAGCGGCCACAGGGCAGAGACAGTCCAGCAGACCTTCCAAGAGGCAGAGGACGCTTGCGGATTGCAAGAAAGTGGCCATTCTTGTGGGACATACAACACACTGCTTCTCTGATGAGAACGTGAATCAAGTGAGCCAAGCATCATGCATGCAGCAGTGTCTGCCATGCAGTGTGCAGAAACTTGACCGGCATGCCATGTGCAGCTAAAGGAGGTCCTGAATGACACAAGCAAGGCGGAACAGCATTTGGCAACTCTGTTTGCCCTGAGCGCCATGGACGTGCAGAGGTGAGCGCATCTGTAATGCTGCTTGTCTGTGCTCCAGGAAGGCTGACTAGGTGCTGCCTGCTGCAGACAGCACCTGGAGCAGACTCAGGTGGCGCACTCAGTCAGGGACCTAGCCAAGAACAGTAGCTGTCCAGATGTTCAGAGAGTGGCTGGCAACCTGGTAAGGCTGGGCTGTATATTCTGGAAGCTCCCGCATGCCGACAGGCTGATGTGGAGTCTGTCGTCTGCAGATTCAAAAGTGGAAGGACGTCTGTCTCAAGCAGCCAATGAATCAGAAACAAAAGAGCCTGTTTGCAGGGTAGAAGCAGGGTAGAATCTGCAGTTGTTCAACTTGTTTAATTCATCATTCAGTCAAATACAGGCACAGGCCGCTCAGTCAGCTAATATGTCCCATGAGAGCCCTGGCGCAACGAAATGGGGCTGTGATGACTGAGGTGGAACAAAGCAACCTTGTCGAAAAGGTGTGAGGTTTGCTTGAGGCCTATTGTGGCTTCTGAGGACGATTAGCAGGCAGCCTGCGCCTGGGCGCCAGGCCATTTGGGCCATGCTGGAAGTAAGGGTCATACAGGCACTGGGCAGCGGCACCTGCTGCTGCACTTGCAGCAGCAGCAGCAGCGTGGGTGGCTTGAGACACTGCAGCCACCATCTCCATCTCTGATGCTCCCCGGCCACCCGCACCTTGGTGCTGCAGTGTGGAAGCAGCATAAGCTAAATTGCTTGCACAGAAGCCCCCTCTGCCAGCATCAAGCTGTGTGGCCACCACACAGAGGTGGACACACTGCGCTACATTAATGCTGCTGCGAATGATTGCATCCAGCTGATGGCATGCAGAGCTCACCCTGAGCTCCCGTATCATCTTTTGAGCATCATCGCGTTCTGTCTCAATCAGGTCAATTTCATGTTCGAGCTTGGTGATCTTTTTGTGCTGCATGGGCAGAGGCACTGTATCGGCAGGTGCGTGGTGCTCACAGGGCAGATGTGGGATTTGCAGATGATGCAGACAGATTGCAGCCAGCAGCAGCCAAGCTGCTGAGACAGCAGCTGAGACAGCAATGCAAGATGACAGCAGCAAGCACGCAGGATGCTGCCTCACTGCTCGGTCCAGCCTGCTCTGCTGTATCCTGTATACGATGAAGCTAGAGCCAAGGCCGACTCCCAGAAAGGGCGCAGCTGTCCGCACTTGAGGCGGCAGCTGAATCCAGACATCATTGGCAGACTTCTTGACAGTCTGGATGGCTGGCGTCAGCACATCCACATCGACATGGACTGCGGCACAGTATGCGCTGTCATCAAGCAGGCTGCAATACTTTGTCAAGCAGGTGCAAGTGGCTGTCACTGCTACAGGCACAGCCAGATTGCCACCTTCAAACCCACCTGGCATTTCCCATTTGGGCAGCTTGAAGCCCTTGGAGTTGCCATGCAGCTTGGCAAGCCATGCCTGCAGGCAAGCAGGCAAAGCTGTCAATGGGCTACATGCCCTGCACCAATTCCTGGATTGCAGTTGCTCACCTGTGCTCCCTGCGCTACATTGCTGCTATGCTTATTTGCCTCTGAGCCCCAAGCTGCCCAGAATGGGCCTTGCTGCAGCAACAGAATGGCCTACAAAGTCAGCCTTCCACATGGGGCCTCTCCACAATCAGTGTCCAGAAACTTGCCTTGGCGGAAGCAGGCAGCTTGTTAGCCTTGCTGATAGCTACTTTCTGCGAGGGGCTGTGATTGGGCATGCACTGTGTTCAGCTTAGTCTGCAGGTTGGGTTCCACAACAACAAGTGCTGACTGCTGCCCACGAGGCGCCAACAGAGGAATGGCAGGCTTCCCTGGCCTGACTCAAGTGCGCCTCAATACCTGCTAACAGCAAAGAAGAAAAAGTGTGGGCCTGGAGGTTTCGCTGCTACCAGATCTCCATTCCGGAGAGTTTGAGCAGCTCAGCATGTTTTGATGCTGCCTGCGGGCATTTACCTGTTGTACAAGCACAAGCAGAGACAGAGGGCAGAGGAGGCAACCTCGGGGGAGCAAACAGAGCTACCACCAGAGCCAGCAGCAGCCAAGCAAGCCATTGAGCAGCAAAGGCCAGGACAGGTGGAAGCTGCAATGCCTCCCCCTGAGACAGACAGCGAGTCTGGAGAGGATGAGGCACCTACAGAGCTGCCCAGGCCGCAGTCATTGGGGACACGCTTCAGGCAGATAGCTGGCGGCCTTGGGAGAACTGTTGCCTCAGCTGGAGCCATACTGACAGATAGGGAGCTGCGCCTGTGAGCATCAACAGGCTGCATGTGCGGCCTGGTGCATCGCTCAGCACTGTAAGGCATGCTGACCTGGCTGTCTGTGGCATATTGACCAGCAGCCCTTGCTCAGACAGCATGGGCCTTTCTGCCGGCACTGGGCGTGCCCATCAGATGATGAGATCGCCTTGGCGTCATCGCCCCAGCTGCATGAGAAGGTCAACTTCTTTCCCAGGCACTAGCACTGCTTCCTGCAGGGTTTCCCCACATGGCTGTGTTACATATGGTAGCAATGGCAGCATTTCTGCTGAGATTTCAAAACCTGATCTGCAGGCGCGCACGACATGTTGTGACTGAACAGGCCGGCGATGGGCTCAGAGTGCTCCAAACAGGCGTCCGTGATGAGACAGAATTCCTGGCGCAGACCTTCAGCAATGGCATTGGCTACGTGCAGCAGGGGCCCCGGCAGATACAGGCCGCCCTCAGCCGTGTGCAGCGCCGCATAGAGGAGTCTCGCCTGCAAGCTCTGCTGGAGGTGGGCATTGCAGGGACGTGCAAAGGTGTCTGGCGAGATGCGTGTTGCAGAGTAACCAATGAGGTGAGTGATGCGCCACATGGAGGAGTCCTGCCTGCAGGCTCAGCCGTAGGCGGGGACTGTGGGGCTGTGCAAGGGCTGCTGGCTCACATGCATACTGCAGACTATCCTGTCAGCTGCTTGCAACGCCACACGGATGATTTACGCCTGCAATATGTTGCTGTGTTAAGGGGTGTGGGGGTCGTGCAAAGCCTGTCGCTGGCTCTCTGCATGTTAAGGGGTCCTGTCTGCTGCGTGCTGCACTGCATAGGGGCACTACGAGGGCAAGCTCTGCTGAAGGTGGGGATGTGGGGCTGCAAGGCCTGCTGCTAGCTCTAATGCCTGTCGCAGGGGATCTTATGAGCTGCCTGCTGCATTGCCTACGGGAATCATGCCTGCAGGCTCTGCTGATGCGGGGCTATGCAAGGCCTTCCCGCTGCAATGCGTCCTGCCGGAGATCATGTCTGCTGCATGATGCAGTGCATGAAGAGTTACCCTTGGAGCTCTGCTGGTGGTGCGGATGCGTTGCTGGCTGCCCTCAAACGCAATAGCTGTTCTCTTGAAGGTGGCAGCTGCAGTGCCCTGAAGTGTTTGCAATTGAGCTGCGAATAAGATTGAGCTGCATAGATGCGCTGTGGTGTTCATGTGGCTGCCCTGCACTGACGCATTAGTCACTGCCGTTGCTCCTGTGCACACCTTCTGCGGGCCTGAAATGCAAAATGGCTTTAAGTTGACAGCAGTTTGCGAAAGGGACACAGCTTCTCCTGGCTGGCCCCCGAAAACCTGAGACTGCTGCCACCCTTCGTTTGCACCACCAGAATTCCTGGCATGGGTGTGCATATATGCTCCATTTACAACTGGTGTGCAGCCAGCACAGAGGCCCAGCGTCAACACGGCTGGCCTGTAGCTGTGATGCTGGGCCTTGGCCACGCCGCCATGCCAGAGCTGCGCACTTGACCGCTGCAGAGGGGGCCAAGGGCTCTTGCCGCGCTGCAGGTGCTGAGAGGGGTCCTCTGTCTTTGAGGCATTCAGCCCAAGATAGCCACACCAACCCATGTCTTGCTGCAGGCTGAGAGGGATGCCCCTGTCGATGTTCAGATGGGTCCGCTGCTGCTGGAGGACGTTAGGCAGGACGTCAGATCGCGGCTGTGGCTGGCTCTGGCCAACGACCAGACGCTCTGCAAGCTGTACGAGAACGGGCAGGTTGGTGACCTCTTGGATAGCAATGCCAGCCAGCTGAACTGCAGGATTGACCTGTCTGGCTGCGTGGTGAAAGGCAGGCATTGCTGCAGTGTGTGCAGCATGCGCCTGTGCTACATTTTGCTGCTCAAGCACATGCATGAAGCGTGGGACGACTTTGAAAGCGGCTTTCCACTTCTTCAGGTGGTGCCATCCCGAGCCAGCTCCATGTCTGGGGTGGGGCTAGCAAGTCTGCTCAATGAAACGGCTACATCTGGGATCAGCACAGCATCAGAGCTTACTTCTGACCCAGGGCGGCAGCAGCAGGCCCCCGGCAGGCAGCAAGAGTCAAGGACCCGCCCAGCACCAGCCGCTGGTGGCAAGAGCAACGGGGATGCTGCTGCTGCAGCTGCTGAGGCAGCCGCGTCTCTTCCTCACACTGAGGCTGGGGCGCTGCCAAAGCATCCGGCAGCCCAGCCTGGCAGCCAGGGGCAGCACCCCAATGCTGCAGATCCACTAGAGGAGAGCGTGGCTGCTCTGCAGCGTCGTCACCTTGCAGAGGCAGAGCCGGCGCCCAGAGCAGATCCTGCTCAGACAGGCGCTGTCAAGCCTGGCAGCAGACAGGCTGCTGGCCCTCTTGCTGCTGCTGCTGCGCCTGCTGCACAGAGCAGCCCCAAGGCTCAGCAGGCGCCTGCAGGGAAGGCGGCAGGCTCGCACAGCAGCCCCGTCTCCCCTCGGGCGCGGCACTCTGTGTGGCCCCTGGCGCCCACCTGGCACAGGCACAAGTCCCCAGAGGCTCAGCCGCGCCCAGCACAGTTGGTGTCCCAACCCAGTTCATGGCCGGACAGCCCTGCAGCCCACGACGCAGCCCACCTGATGTCATCCTCCCCCTCCCACAGGGCCAGGCCGCAGCAGCAGGCTGCTGCTGCCACAGCCACCTCCACAAAGCATGCTGCTGCTCAGCCGGCGCAGGGTGGGGAGCAGGGAGGATCCCCAGGAGGGCCGGCTGGTAGGCAGGTGCCTGCATCGCCAGCTGCCAGCAGCTCCTCAGATGCCTGGGAGATGGTGCAGGGCACCAGCCAGGTGAGCACGCTGCACACAGGAGCTGCTCCCAAGTCTGCTTCATGTGCATTTCCTATCATTCAGACACTGCAGGGGTGCACAACGCACCTGTTGTCAGGGCATTTGGCTGCGCTGAGCGCAAGCTCACAAAACAGAGTCAACATGCAGGTTAGGGTCAGGGTTAGGCTCAAGTGTTATTTGTTGGCAGGTTGTGCCTACCCCGCATATGTTCACCTGAGGACCCTCATCCTAGCCTGGACTCTACAGAGCGTGTGGTGCCCTCCTGTTGAACATGGACCACAAGGCAAACATGAGACACGACCTTTGAACACAGGTGTTCAACTTCAAGCGAAAGAGCGAGGATGAGCCCCAGCCACCGGCAGGGCTGTCCTATGTGCGGCAGGAGAGCGGCTGCAGCCAGGAGGGGGAGGCCTACTCTCAGCGTGAGCCTGGCCCTGTGTGCTCTGCAACTTGTCAAAAATCCTATGGAATCCCACTCCAGCTTGAGCAGGCTGGCGCTGCCAACTTGGCTTCTGTCCAGTCTGAGACTGTCTGCAAAAAATATAACCATGTGTCTGGGTGCCACAATGCCTGGGGAGTGCCAGCCACGGCATGTGGTCGGACATGCAGCACGTGCACAGGCCCGCCAGAATCCATGCCAAGTTCTCTGATATGGTGGAATCAGGGGCTGCAAGCATCCTCCAGCTTGCCTGCTGGTTCTGGGAAGTGGCCTGGAGAGTGGAGTAGCCCTTTTTGCCTGGATATGTAAGTGAGCCTTCTGCACATTGCCTGCAGAGCTCTGGCGGGCCGCAGACCAGATCGAGTGGCCACTGGCAGCAGAGTTCAGCGAGGACTGCCGCTACAACACTTTGCTGCAGATCAGCATTGGGCAGGAGGTGAGCTGGCAGAAGTGAGGTGTTAATCACTGCGCAGCTTGACAGAAGGAGGTGCCTCCTTTGGGTTTGCACCAGGAGATAGCAGACTGCGCAGCCACCCACACAGGCCTGGCACGTATCTGTTCTCAAGGTCACTCCTGCTGCTGTTGCTGCAAAGGCGGCGTGCTGACAGGTTGGTCTAGCTCTGCCAGCCAGCCTTGCACACTGCAGCGGGAGCTGTCATAGGCTGCTCAAAGCTGCTGCCTCTCCCACTGCAGGAGGTGGATGAGGTCATTGGCCGCGACATCAATCGCACCTTCCCGGAGCATCCCCAGTTTGGGTTTGAGCAGGGGCAGCAGGCGCTGTTTAGAGTGCTCAAGGCCTACTCGCTGCATGACCTGGAGGTGGGCCATGGCTGTTGGGTGCAGGATCTGGTTCAGGTGCTGCAGGTGTCAAGCTCCCTTCCTGATGAGGGCGCCTGATCAAAGACTGGCGGGTTCCCTGCTGCAGAGAGCCAGGCCTGCTGTTCAGTCATCATTCAGAGTGACAGTGCGTGAGCTGAGTCACTAAGCTGGACGGGCATCTGGTGCTGTCTGCAGCTCACAGTCTGCTTCCATTTATAGCCACTCATCAACCTGTTGTTCTGTTTCAAGCCATGTTGCACACTGCAACCACAGCTATTGCTTTGCACTACCTTGGTACCCCTGGGCATCTCACCCCTGCAAACATAGAGGCCTACTGCTGTGTGAGCACAGGCCAGGGCTGCTTTACAATGTCGCGGCGCTTGCTTTGCCAGCAGGCTAACAAGCATGTCTGCATCGTGGTGGAGGCCAGGCGCACTGAGCCAGCCAAGTGTGCACAACTCAGCCCCTGGTGCCGTTTGTTCAAATGCATGCTGACCTTCAAAGGACGGCCATGCGAGCCCCACGCAGCAGAGTGATTGGTCAACAGCAAAATCGCTGCACTGAGCATGCCGCAGTGTCTGCCAAGCGCTTGGCCGCCACACACAGCGTCACAGACAACACTGGGTCCCTTTGTCTGGTGTAGTTAATAGAGAAGGACGCTGGTCAGCAAACTTCCTGGCTTGCGGCAGTCTGAGCCTTCCAACCCTGTGCCTCATCAGACACACCTGCGCATGCTGCGAATGCTCACTATTGCGTGCCTGCAGGTGGGCTACTGTCAGGGCATGGCCTTTGTGGCAGGCATCATCCTCATGTACCTGCCTGAGGAGCCTGCCTACAGGTCAGCTCTATCTGCAGCTCATGCTGGCCTGCTCACGTGGCCCAGTGGGCGTGTGCATTTTGTGGCACGCTTTGCCTGCCGCCTGCTGAAGCAAGCAGTTTTGGGCACCACCCTGTCAATGCAGTGGCTCATTGTACACACTCAGAGCCTGCGTTCTAGTCAGCATTCTGGCAGGCACATGCTGACAGCCTTGAAGTGCAGCATGACGTGGTGCAGATTGGCCGTCGCAGGCCAGTCACGCCTGCAAGTCCTCAGCGCGGCGGTGCTGCCTGCAGGGTGTTCCAGCGCCTGCTGGATGCCTCAGGGGTGGGCCTGCGCGCGATGTACCTGCCAGGCCTGCAGGGCCTCAAGCAGCAGCTGCGCATGCTGGAGTGGCTGCTGGAGCGCATCATGCCCGAGCTGAAGGACCATCTGCAGGTGATCAGGGCCCCGCAGGCTCCAGGGTTGACTGAAGCATGGCATCAGTCGCTGGGGATACATTATATCTGTACAGCAAGAGGGGGGGGGACTCTTTGCTGCTGCGGCACCAGTCGCTGCCTGCTTTCTGCTCAGCAGCCTCTGCAGCCTGACAGCTCTGTGGGAACACAAGCTCCACCGATCCATTGCATGTGCTGCCCTGCCTGCAGGCCTATGGCGCCCTACCTGTGCTGTACGCCTCCCAGTGGTTCCTGACGGCCTTCAGCTGCCCCTTCTCTGCGGCATTCTCCGCTCGAGTCATCGACGTCATGCTGACCGAAAACTGCCCGGACATCATGCTGCGCACTGCGCTGGTTGTTCTGGCTGAGTGCCAGCAGGACCTGCTGCAGCTGGCAGACTTTGAGGACATCATCACCTTCCTCAAGGTGCATGCCTTGATGACCAGTGCGCTGGGCGCGACACCCCTTGTGGAGGGTTGGTGCTCAAAGCGTACAGGAGCACCGCCAGGGTCCACAGCCTAAGTGCATAATCAGGGGCACTTTTGGCTGGTGTGGCCTGGCTGGCTGCCCAGTACTGCCACCCCAGCTACCATAGATTCATTGACTGCAATCAGGACTCTGAAGATGAGCAGACAATGTTGCAGTGCCTGGCAGCTGCGGACTGGTTGCGGGATGGGTGCATGTGTTGCTGCAGCTGGCAGCCTGTGCAGGCATTATACTCTTCTCAAGGTAGGGGCTTGTTGCGTGACACCCTGCACAGCCACAACAATGGAGGTGCATGGAGGACGCCCTGGCCTATTGCGTGCTTGGTAGCTGCTGCCAGGCTGCTGCACAGCAGGGAGCTGATGCAGCGGTTGGCCTGTCTGGACATCATGACCTCACGAGGAGGTCCTGGCAGGCACATGCGCAGTGGCCTTTCTTTCGCTCTCCTGTTTCCAAACGCCTTGAATGCGTTGCCTAGGCAGCTCCACTGAGATCTTCACACCAAGGCAGGTGCAGCACTGTAAGTAGGCCTGGCGAGTGCAACAGAGGGGTCTGGGGTGCTCACACACGCAGCCCGCCATGTGCGTCCAGGTCTTGTGACTCAGCAGCTTGCAGTGCTGCCACCATCACGTCCAAGGCAGCAGGCCGCTATGTCTGCCCTGCACATGCAATTCCGTGCTCACACCACACCCTCTGTGCTTGAGCACTTTTTCTGGGCGATCTGCAGGTTGAACCCGTCAAGTGGGATGCTGAGAGGTCTCGCAGAGTCCTCAGCAGCGCCGTCGCCATCCAGGCCCCACTGTGCTCCCGTGAGATGATCCATGCAGCTGGGCTGGCTGTCACCCAGGGCTACGATGGCAGTATGAGCAGGTACACTACCACATCAGGGGCCTGTGCTAGCTGCAGACTGTTCACCCTGCCTTCTGCTAGGCGCCCACTTTGCTATCTTGCACAGTGCTTTGCATCATGGTGACGTCAGCAAGGTGCACTACTAGCCTCAACATGTGAGCAAGGGCGATTCTTCATGTCGGACTACTCCATCAGCTGTTAGCTTCGCTTATCCAGCCTACTGCCTGCAGGCGCGCCTCCAGCTTGACCGAGGTGGCTGCGGCAGCAGCCTCTGCTGCTGCTGCCGGGCTAGGGCAGAGCTCCAGCCCCACCAAGAGCAGCACTGAGAGCCCCACAGGTGGCCGTGCCACCAGCAATCCTGCCTTTGCCACCTCCAGCCTGCCGAAAGCTGGGAGCAGCACGGCCGAGCAGCAAGCCATGCTGGAAGCAGACCAGGCGGCCATGAGGCTGGCACTGGATGTCTTGTGGCAGGGATCTTCACAGCCAGCAGCTGACGACACTCCCACTTCTTCTGAATTGACAAGAGACCAGAGCTGAACCAACAGATGGTGTACCTTTTGAATGAATTGTTTTCCGCAAGGGATGCAGCATCTGCTGTCCCAATAGGCAGCCCCCTTACAGTGTACTAGTAGTCGCCCAGGCTCTGTGTAGCTTTGACACTTGTCGTGAAGAAGATGCTAGCTGTGCACTGTCAACAAGCTGTGTAATGAACCCCTAATCCAACGATTTATGTTGCTAAGGTGTCAAGATGGCATCATAAGCGCACACCACAACCTGCATATCTGGGCTGGCAGTTCGCAATCAAGTGGCCATCTCCAAGTCTCAAATTGGGAATAAATACAGGACCCCCCCCTGCATCATGCTTGCTGGCGACCCCAGCAGGGTTGCCAATTACTGACTGGCAGGTCCAGGCTGTGATGCAGTGAAGGAACTGCTCCAGCTGGATAGACATGCTGAGCCGGAGCCCATCTGGAGCTCCAGCTGGCTAGCAAGCTGCATGCACCCAACACTTGTTGATCATTGTGCATCTTTATGAAAGTATGCTGAAGCACACATGTGGAAAAAAGTTTGCTCTGGTGCCAAAGCAGGCTGCAATCGATATTTTGCCAGGGCTTGGCCCCACCTGCAACAGCCTGAATGGATCATGGATGACCTGAAGCCCTTACATTTCACACTAGCGCAGCAGCAGAAACAAAAAGCACTGAGCAGAAGAAGACAGATTACGAGCCTGTCTGCACAGTGGAGGCAAAAACATCGGTCTGAGTCTCCCCATACTTGTCCCTAATGTAGTACTGCACAAGGTAGCTGGACGAGGGCAGCAGGCTGTAATTCCCACAAGCAGTGATGTTAATACTGCCCAGCGACGCCGCTGCAAAAACAGGCACCCTGCCATTCCCAATCTGGAATGGTGCAGGTGGATTGACCATTGTGGGGTTCACGCTGGCTGTGTCATTGTAGATGGTATACACCAGCAGGCCAGGCTTGTCCAACTCAAAGCTCAGCTGGGCTGCAGACTGCAGCAGCACAGAGGAGCAAGCTTCAGGTGTTGCAGTATTGAATGCGGGTATACCAGGAGGCTGGTACCGGTTTTGGCCGAAGAGCTACACTCTGTCGCAGTCAGCACAGAGGAGCAGGCTGCATGGTGCCTGTTTGTGCCCCAGCAGGCCAGGCTGGTCCGAATCTGAAGCTCAGCTGGGGTGCAGACTGCAGAGTGGAGTATGCCCACTCCGTATATTGCAGACACCAAACCAGACTGGTCCAACATGCTTGTGTAACATGTCTCTGCTGGAGCCTTATGAAGAAGCATGAAGCTGAGCAGACATCCATTAGCCGATTGGCAGAGGCAGAACCACTCACGGCAGCCACAGCGTGGCATAACACTCAAAGGCATGCACCACCTCACCGGTTCTGGAGTAAAGATGGGATAGGTTCCAGAGTTGGGGCAGATGCTGCCAGACGGGCAGGTGACAGGCAGGAACTGGGGCGGTCCAGTGTTCTGGAGGTTCACTTGGGCCTTCAGCGGCTGTGTGCCTGGTGTGGAGGCATAGGTCAGGGTTCCATTGGACTGGACAGTCCACTGCACATAGGGGCTGCTCTGCGTGTTTTGCGTGTCTGGCCGCAGCCGAGCCTGCATGGCCATGGGATCAGCATGGCCGTCAGGTACAGCCTGGGGGGTCACCACTTTGACCAGGCAAGGCGGTGTGGGGGTGTGTGTGTGCTGCTGAGGTGCAGCCCGGGAGTGCTGTGCAGGAACTGCATGGCAGAGCTGCTGTGAGCAGCTGCTGTGTGGTGTGAAAGATGGGTTTGACTAATTCCTGCAGAGGTGCTGGGCCGCTGCCTACCAGACATATACTGCTGCAGCGTCGCTCACCTGCTGGCAGGAGATGCTGACAGTGGTGGGGCACCCTGAGGCTGGAGCAGCGATGGTGGACACAGGGGAGCAGCTGGCATTCAGGCCATTGTATGTTGTCAAGATGTCCTGGGCAACAAAGTAAACCTGCACAGGATTTAGAGTGAGGGGGGCTGGAGCAGCCAGCCAGTGCCTGCAACCCAGCTTCAGCAAGGGGCTCTGGCAGAGGCGGCCATCCACATTTGATGTGCCTCTGAAAGCGGCATACAAAATGTGCTCTGCAGGGCCGCTGGCTGCACAAGGGCGGCAGATTGCCCAGCTTGCACTGCTTGAGCGGGCCGCAACACCATGTGCCAGAATGTGGTGAGTGGGCTGCACAGGACACATTGGCACCACACCTCATAGTTGTCTGTGGCTTGAGCCAGCCCTGTGGTGAAGCAGGTGAGGTTGGCTGCTGGCAGCCCTGCCAGGGAGGCAAATGGCAGCGGTGAGAGAGCCCCCTGCAGCAAGTACCTCATGGTATGGTTTCAAGCAAGAGGTGGCCGGTTTTTGGCGCCTGCGCCTGCCAATTCATTGCCATGCTGTGCGTCACCAAGCGAAGTATGGTCTCGGCTGGCAGCAAGCAGTCAGGAGGGCAGGGGAACTGCACATCATGTGGCTGCTTGCATGCCACACTGCTGACTGTTGGGCTTCGCGGTCGTCAGGCAGCAGACAGTGGGGCCATGCACTCAACAGGCATGGGCGCATGTCATCATGGGCTTCATGCCTGCAGAAGTGAACTGCCCGAGTCTGACTGGCACCAAAGTCGCGAGCTGCAGATGTGAGCCATGCACACCACGCAGGACAGCGCTTGCCTGCAGGACTGGGCTGGCCCCGGCCTGGCTGGCGCTGAAGTTGCTGGAGGACACCACGGAGCACTCCTGGCTGCCTGTGCAGCTGCAGACGGAGCTGGGGAGGGTGGCGCCTGCAATGGCCTGCGCTGCTGAGGGGTCCCCCATGATGCAGGTGTAGCTCCTGCAGGAAGCAACAGCACTGTGGGGTTGCGAACCTTCAGCAGCACAGCAGAGGCAGTCACATGTTCAGATCTGGACTTCTTCAGACGGAATTGCTGCGAAGACAGGTGGCACCATGCACTGGGGCAGAGGAAGCCCAGGGTCAGCGCAACACTTGCATGTGGACACATGCAAGCCGGTCGGCGCACACCCACGCTGTCTCCCGTAGATCTACTGTGTTGTCCATGTCAGGCCATTGGGCCTCATGTGCACTCTTTATACCTGCTGGCAGCGCTGCAGCCCACCTGTAGATGGCATAGTCCACGGTGGCGGGCTCGCTGGTGTTGACACCAAAGCTCAGGCTGAAGTTGCCGCTGGTCTGGTTGATGCTGACAGCCCCCAGAGACACCCCGGTGAAGGAAGGGGCCTGGGTGTCAGGCGTGACTACCCCTTGCAGCAGAGAGACCTGGCTGACTGTCACATTGTTGGCTCCCACCGCCACCATGAACACCTGCACAGAGGCAGGGCCAGATTCAGTGAAGGGCCAGCAGCGGCAGCCCCCAGGCTGGCAAGCTCCGGCACAAGAGGTGGCTGCCGGCATGCGTGAGTGCTGCGGGGTGAAGGCAGAGCTCAATGCTGGCATGTAAGCAGGCAGATGTTGGCCTTGCTCTCATCTAGGTAGGCCTGGGCAGGAAGTGCACACAGCAGGTAGACAGCTTG
The DNA here is from genome assembly GCA_963969365.1 of Asterochloris sp. CNOR1. NCBI lineage: Eukaryota > Viridiplantae > Chlorophyta > Trebouxiophyceae > Trebouxiales > Trebouxiaceae > Asterochloris > Asterochloris sp. CNOR1. The sequence continues at coordinate 639,269 of OZ017756.1, read as the reverse complement.
CAGGCAGCCCTAGAGAGGCCGTTGTGCTGCAGACAGCATGGGCTGAGGCGCAGCTCTTGTGCAGGTAGACCTGCCAGGCTCAGGCAACACACACCCTCACCGTGTAGTTGGTGGCATGCGTGAGCCCACCCACAGAAGTGGAGTAAAGGGCAGTGGTGCCAGTGGCCTGTCCAAACTGCCCTGCAGCTACAGGCGTTGGCACCCCAGAGGGAGCGCTGCTTGCCAGGACATTGGCCACAGTGGGCTGCAGCGCAGAGGTGGAGTTGACCTGCGCCGCAGCAGCGAGAGTTGTGGAGAGACAAGGGCACTGCCCAGTGGAAGCTTAACCTGCTGCTTGGTGGGGGATCTGGGGGACAAACCCTGGACAGCAGTGCCTGCACACCTGGCTCAAGAGCTAGACCTCCTGTCTTGTCGCCCAAAGTTTTCATGGCTATGCCCCTCACACACCAGGCATTCTATACTCACACCCTTCACAGAAATTGGCTGTGTGCAAGCCCCTCGCGCACCTGACTGGTGGGCCACACCTCGTAAAACACAACAGCAGGCTTGTACAGGCCCACACTCAGTGTGAAGCCTGTGTCATTGATGTTGCTGGCTGTGGGGAAGCCTGGCAGGTACGCAGGGGCGTATATGTCTGCACAGCAGCACAGCGGAGCTTCAGCGTAGGCAGCTGAGCGCTCCAGCAAGCAACAAGGCAAAGGAGGGTACGTGTCGGCACAGCAGGCCCTCAACACGCAATAAGGCTAATGCAGCGGCTGTCGGAGTGGAGACAACACGTGTCACCTGTCAGGTTGATGGTGGTGTAGGGTGTGAAAGTGGACTTGTAGGTGGAGCTGGTATTTTGACTATAGAGGGAGGCCTGAGCGCTGCCGTAGTATGGATAGAAAGAGGAGTTTTGCGGGGCGCCCTGCACTCATGAGGATTTCGACTTGTGCAAAGGGCTGTACTGGCAGCAGTGTCATGCAGCGAGTCCACTGCTGATAGCGCATTCGTGAGGTGTGCCAAGGCCTGATGCAAGCCTTGTGGCATAGCAGCACACATCTGCAGCCACTGGGTTGCAGGCATGTTAGCGGGGTAGGCAGCATGTGTCTCATGTGCAAGTCTGGCCGAGAACAGCCATAGCATGACATTCCGAGTGGCCTGCACCACCCATGGTATTGCACAGTGCCCTACGTGGCGCCAGCCAACAGATTGTATCCTTGAGGCAGCTTGCACCATCAGAGGCACAGCACAGCGCTCACTGTGGCGTCAAAGCTGAGCACCAGGACTGCAATGCCCATGCTGCCGCTGGTAGCAAAGCCACAGCCAGTGCTGCTGCTGACTGCAGTGGCCGCCGACACAGTGAAGTTCCCTGCACTGAGCATGTCAGCTGTGGCGAGGTAGGTCCCTGCAGGGGTGCGGGCGCTGCCGGCTGTCAGGGCGCTGGGGTTGGAGAAGGTCAGGGGAACGGCGGTCTGCAGCTCCACCTGCAGGGTGCAGAGCACAAGTGAGCACCGCTCTCTGCACGGCAGACTGGACGTTGCTGATGCTTTTGGGGTGACAGCGTGCCAGTGGGTACAGCACCGTGGATGGCAGAGCAAGACATCTGGGCAGGCTATCACACGTGAGCACAGAGAGCCCTGACCGGCTCCACCTCAAGTCTGTGCAGGGTGCAGGGCAGGCCTGCAGGGATGTTCACACTAGAGCTGGCTGAAGGGCAGGCTGACTGCAGAGTGGCAGGGGCTGAGCCCACTAGGAACATCTTGTAGTCACGGCCTGCTGTGCCCAGCATGCCTACCTGGACTTGAATCCCAGCGCTGGTGTTGACCAGATTGGAGGCTGTGTCGTACAGGCGCACAGTGATGTTGAGCGCCTGGCTGCCGGCGGTGGGCAGGGTGACGAACACTCCTTGCAGGAAGTACTGCAGGCGGGCGCTGATGAGCTGCAGCCAGCAGAGGTACTCTGCAGTCAGAGGTGCAGGGCTGGTGTCGCGCCCCTCAGCAAGACAGCTGCTGATCAGCTGCCCACAGGAAAGCCCTCCAGCTGGGGACATCCTCTGCCGCCCACCAGCAACTCAGATAAAGTGCCTCGTTTTCCTTGCTGCCAGGATGCTGCTCTGCCACGCTGGTGGTCAGGCCCTGATGAGAAGTCAAGCTCTCCACCACTGACAGCGCAGCCCTCACAGAGCATTGCAAACAGCAGCCACAGATCTGCAGACCTGGTAAAGGGCCTTGTCCTCCTTGCTGCCAGGGCGCTGCTCCACCTCCCCATTTGTCAGGGCCCCCAGGTTGGGTGGAGAAGTACCGTCTGGGCGAGGAATGTAGTTGCTGTCGCTGCTGGGCAATGTGGAGAAGTATCTGTAGGCAGCAACAGTGTCTGCAGAACGATGTGGAGTGGTATGTGTAGGCAGCAACAGTATCTGGGCTCGGGCCACAGGCTTGCAGCGGGGAGGCAATTCTGCAGCTGCAGCTGGGGATCCGCTGTGGTGACACTGGTGGCAGTGAGCTGCAGGCACAGCAAGCGGGCTGTGCAGCACTAGCAAATTCACTTGATGTGGGGCAACTGCCATGTGCCTGCACCCCTCTGCGTAGCCCCTCCCAGGGAACATGCTGCAGCATGCAATGCAGTACCCTGGGCGGGTGAGAGACGTGTTGGCTGCGAGGGTCTGATTTTGAGCAGTCATATCCAGAGAGATATGGAGGTACACAAGCTAGGACAGTCCAAGGGCATTCACTGCAGCGGTGATGTGGCTCAACAGGGGAGCATTACTTGTATGAGATATCAAGCTCCTGTCTCTGGTGCTGCGTGGGCTGGCCGCCGGGCCCAGCGTTGACAGAGCCTGCGTCCAGGTTGTTGTAGTAATTGCTGGGGTTGCCAGAGTCCCAGGTGCCATATATGGAGTCCAGCAGCACAACATCCTGCAGGCAGAGCAGCAAAGGGATGGGCGCAATCAGAGAGGTGCACAGCAAATATACTCTGCCAAAAGCATGAGGTGTGCGCATGGGGCCAGCGCAGCTGGCTGCAGGCACAGAGGAGGCAGCAGTGAAGCACAGAGCAGGATGCTTCAGGGTAGGGCAGGTGCCAGACTGGCATTGCGGAGGGGCATCTCCAGCATGGCTGGCTGCAGTCTTGGAAGAGAGCACTTGAAAATAAAGCCCACCTCCACAAAAATGAACTGGCAGTCGAAGTTGATGTCGCCAAACACCCCTGCTGAGACAGCCTGAGTGCATGTCTGTAGCAGCTGGCGCGCCTGACCAGCCTGGCTAAATCTAGGCGGGCCCAACGCTCTGGGTAGGCTCTGCTGGGGCAGCATGAGCTGGTGTGCAGGCCAATCTGCCCCCGTTGCTTGATCGCATGGCTGCAGGGCTGTCCCTGCAGTGAACAAGCGGCGCCGCCCGGAGGGGTTGCCAATGGAGAACTGCCCTGCACCTGCGCGGGCTGCCACGTTCTGGATGCTGCTGCCGCTGGCCTGTGCCAGGCCAAAGATGGCCACGCTGATGTTGCCCACGCCCGCCTGCAGAGCGCAGCACAGGAGCGTGGGGCAGGTGTGTGGCGTGACAAAGGAGTCATGCGCGCAGGGCGAGGCCACCCTAAGGCGCAAGCCTGCAGGGTGCAGCCAAAAACTTTTGAGGGACAAGCCGATCGTGCCTGCACTCCAAGATGGCCACAAAGAATCACCAGTGAATTGCAGGCCCAGCAGCGCACCACATGGCACAGCATACAAGGAGAGATGAGCCCCCTCCACTTGCTGCTTGACGCTCCAGCAGCCTTGAGAGTGCCAATGAAACCTCAGAATTGCATGGATTTTACCCTACATGGAGCAATGATGCAGGGGATACAGCGCAGCTGAGGCAGCGGTCGTGCTGCTAGTACACGAGATCTCCTCACCTGCACTGCCTGGAAGGTGATGGTAGCAATGCTGACAGCTGTGCCCTGCTTGGCACTGTTGACTGACTGGTCCACGCTGTTGAAGAAGACTGAGGAGTTGCTGCCCTTGGCGTTGCAGACAAAGGCGCTCTGCCAATCGGTGCCCAGGGAGCAGCTGCTCTGGGAGGGGACAGCCAGCAGGCTGGAGTCAAAGGTGACTTGCACCTGCAGGGGCCCACAGCAGTCTGAGGGGTTTGTGGCTCCAGTGGCCCACGCAAGGCCAGAGCAGGGCAGGAGCTGCCCAAGCGCCCGCATGCAGACTGCACTGCTGCGAGCAGGCTTTGGACCATGCGAGGGAGTGGAGGGGCTCATCAAGGCTCCCAATGGCAGACTTTACCCATGCACGCTGAGTGTATCATGCAGATGCTGGGATGCCGACAGCATGAGTCTGTGCTCAGCTACCTGAGGTCAGCAGTGCACTCTGCAGGCATCACGTGTCTGGTGCAGTCCTCTACCCGCCTGCCTGCAGTGGATGCAGTGCCGGCCTGCATCCAGCAGGCCCTCACCTGGAATGCAATGAGTGGGGAGGAGGCAGAGTTGACGCGCACATCCATGGAGAAGCTGCTGCCCACTGACAGGTAGGTGACTGTAGGCGAGTTGGCTGGCTGCGCCTGCAGCTGGGCCCCAAAGGGCTGCCCCACATCCACGTCCAGCTCGGTGGGGTTGAGGTTGGCGAAAACCCCAGGGTTCAGGTTGGCTGTTAGAGTGCCAGAGGCGCCACAGCCAGGCTGGGTGGCAGCTGTCAGCGTGATTGGCTGGTAGTAGTTGCCCAGCAGGACGGCATCCCCATAGGGCAGCACAGTGATGGCAGCCGCCTGCATACCCACAGGGCAGCACATCAATGGCAGCCGCCTGCTACCCACAGGGAAGCACATTGATGGCAGCCACCTGCAGTGCGCGCACGCTGTATGCACATGACAGCAGCAGGGTGTGGACAAGCATCTCGTCAGGCAGCATGCTGATGGCGGGGCCCTGCAAGCACTGGTTGTGGCACCCTTTCTGAGGCAGCCTGCAGGTCACACCTGCAGCATCAAGCATCCAGGGCAACATGCTGGCACGCTAAGGTGCACAAACGCAGCAAGAGCCGAGCTAGGACCCCCTGGAGGGTGGGGTTTCCCATGGGGCACTTGGAACCAGATTACAGCCTGCACAGACAGGCTGACTTCTGTGCGAGTGCTGTGCCGACCTGGCTGGATGAAAAGCTGAGCAGGGCGCTGATATTGAGGATGTCCAGGGAAATTCGCGCCACTCCCAGCACCTTGCTGTACTGGAACCCATCGCTCATGGTCAGAGCGGCCTGCAGCACACTCAGCACCGTGAGAAGTGGAGGAGTTGACTGATCCTGACATGGCCTGCCATCCCAGCAACAAGGACTTTGGAATGTGCTGGTGGGGTGCTGGGCGAGGCATCGACAGTGCACACTGAGTAGCGCGGATCAACTGCGGCTGGCATGTGCATGCCAGGCGAGGCAATGACACCAGTGCATCAGCTCTGCTGCATTCAGATCAAGGATTTCTGCACCTCCGGCTCAGGGCTCTGGCTGATCATTTGGGTGGGACACAACGCAGGAGCGTCCAACTAACTGGCGCAGGTGACCCAGTAACACTTAACAGTTTACACAGCAAAGCATTTCAGGCAAAATGATGCGGAGGCCTGAGCTCACCTCCAGCACCTGGCTGCTGTTGTAGGTGGCAGCAAAGGTAATGGGGCACTGTGGGTCACTGCTGCCGCTGGTGCACCAGATGGCTGTCAGCGACATGCTCTGCACAGTGACAGCTGCGCCCGGCCCACCAACTGAGATAGCCAGGGCGCTGGCGCTGCTGCCGCCATAGTTGCCAGAGATGGTGGCACTGCCGGGCTGTAGGGGGCGCAGGCGGTTGAGAAGGCTTGTGTTGCCCAGGTTGGCATTGAACTTGATGGTGGTCAGGTCTGAGGAGGTGATGCTGGTGCTTGGGGCCTGCATGAGGGAGCATTGCAGTGCTGAATTTCAAGCATGCACAGCATGCATGAGGCAAGGAGCTGCGTGGGCAGAAACTCTTCAGACTTCAGCAAGCTGCATTGGGGAGGGTGGGCAACTGAATCGCGGAGAATGCCGCAAGTCAGCAGAAGCTGCTGGTGGTCGTCCATTTCCCCTAAAAGCTTCCAGGTTACCCTGCCCCAGGCGTACTCACCGTGGTGACATCATATGTGGACCCATTGGTAAGCGTAGCCAGAAGCCAGACAGTCGCCTGCAGACAGCAGGTCGACACTGAGACCCCTCCACTGCCAAGCTGCATTCCCTCCAAGTAGTCATGCTCAGCCCTTCAGATCTCCGAGCAGTCCAACATTGATCACCCAGGGACGCATGACGTACAGAGCAGGAGAGCACCAATCCCACCTGCTCATAGTCACTTGGGTGGCAAGCAATCTGCTGAAGGGTGCTGTACTGGTTGGTGTTGGACGCCACCGCTGCCAGGTTGCCCGTTGCAGCTGTGTAGTCGTACCCCTGAGTGCGCAGGGTCAGCGCACTCAAGCTGTCCACCGCCACCACTGCTGTCGCCAACAGCGCACTGTTGTTCAGTGAGGGGAAGGTTACAGTGATTGAGCACGCGCCTGTGATCCCCGCAGCTGCAGATGACTGCACTGCTACTTGTGGGAGGCTGCTGTTGCCCGGCTGTGTGACTGTGCACAGGGTGGACCCCTGCAGCCAGGGTGAGTGGTGTCTTTGTAGCCTTGAATGCAGCAGTTGCGGCGGGCAGAGGTGCTTAGGTGTGCTGCTGCTGCTGAGAAATGACACAGTTCACATGCAATAGCTTGGCACTGTGGCACGCCAAGTGGTGCAGAACCGCCCCATCTCTCACCGAGGAGACAACAAAGACAGCCCTGGTGTCGTTGGTGAAGTCTCTGGTGGTGCCGTCGGAGAATCTGAGCCTGACATCAAGGTTGGCGGCTGTGGGCATGTTCAGCGGACGCTGTGCTGCAGCGTCAGATCCCCTGCAAGGGTGTCAGTCAGCCTGAGTTCTCAGCTTTGCATTCCTGAGAGCTGGCATGCAGCGCCTGTGTTGGACTGCTGCTGGATGCACTCCAGGATGCATCATGGTGCTGGACAGTCAGATCGCCCCAAACATCCTGCCTGAGACATGTGCAGTGGTACCCCAGGCAGGCATGAATGGGGAATTACGACAGCATCCTGTCTGACAGATCACTGACCTGGTGATCTGGCCAGGCACAGCAGTGAAAGAGGAGATGGAGACAGCCTGCGGCAGGGCAACCTGCACAGGCCCACTGCCTGTGCCCACTTGCACGCCACACACGCTTAGCAGAGCCTGCAGCCCCTGGTCGCAGTAGGCAGCAGAGCCATACTGGGCTGTCACACGGGCCTGCACAGCAGTCATTACAGGCTGGCTACCATGGTTCCGGCTGGTTGCCACAATGAGGCTGCGACTTGCTGCATGCTGGCAGATGAGCAAAATGAAGTCTTCAGCAGACTGCAGCTTGAGCTGCAGTGCAACTGCTGCGTCTGCATTGTTGCATGAACTCGGTATTCAGAGCTGCAACGTTGCACAGGTGATGCAGCTGTGTACAGGGGGCCAGGCAGTGAGACTTTACAGCGTTGATTAAGCAGAAATCCCTCATGACAGGGGCGGCCATGAGTGCCAAGGCACTGTACGAGCTGGGTGCCTCACAGAGATGCCTCCTGAGCTGTTGGACACAGTGAAGTAGCTTGTAGCTGCAGACATTACAGCGAGACCCGGGAGTGAAGTGACCTCTTGACGGCTGCCATCGCTGAAGGAAGCATACGCATTGATGACGCCTATTGCCTGCTCAGTATTGAAGGCCTGCGCAGACACAGGGATTGTGAAAGTGCAGGGCTATCCATTTAGTGCAGCACATAGAGCTGTGTCCCGCAAGACTGAGCAGCGTCGGCTTTGAGCCTCAGCAACAGGGTGCAGAGCTGCAGCAATCACATAGCGCTCCTGTTATGGTGTTCAAGGCACCACCCAACAGGCCATTGCACCAAGTTCAGCACAGAGCTGCTCACCTGGAAAGCATTCAATGCTGCTGTGGTGGTGCCATACAGCCCCACAGTGGATGGCGGCTGCAGCCACTGGCCGCCTGTGTAAGCCACAACACTGATCTTGGTGAGGCACACATAGCTGTCCACCACTTGGACAGCAGTTGTGGCGGTGAGGGCAGTAGCCTGTGCAGTGACTGGAATGCTACTGCCAGCTGAAAGTCCCTGCATTGCCACCAGATTTGTAAGTGCCTGCACGACCTGCGGTGACTTCTCACGTCAGCAGCAGCCCAAGCCATCTCAGGCTGAGCCGCCACTTGAACCCCTAGAAAGCACTTAGGAATAGCAGGGAGTTGCTGGCTCACTCATAGATGCACTGCTGGGCCCTGAGCTCTGCAAGATCAGCAGCCCATGCAGCAGCACAGCAAGTGGTACTGGACAGCAAGCAGTCAAGCTCAGCTGATGCATCATGCATGGATGGCAGGCAGTCATAGCCTTGTGGGGTGACTCACCTGCAGCGCGGTGCCTGACACAGCCACCTGGCTGGAGCTGCTGCTGAAGGTGACCAGGCTGGACACATCGACGCCAGTGATGGAGGTGCGCCCTGGGCACACAAAGTCAGCAGTGGCACGGAGTGTGGTGGCCTGGAAGGCTGGCTGGGAGCACCCTGTCGCTGCGCTGCGGTTGGCATCTGGCAGCAGGCGGCTGAGGGTGGGGTTGTCTGCCACAGCTGCCAGATTCTGAGGCACCCAGATCGAGACTGGAACCTGGAGGGGCAGGTGCGACTCAGAGCCATCCCCAAAGACATGCGGATCAGCCTGACAGCCACAGGTGCCATGCCTCTGGGGCATTCAGATAATGATTGTCGCATGCAGTACAGAGCGGCGTTCCTGCCATTCCAGCAGCCAGGCAGCCATCGACACCTGGCGCCTGCAACACTGCAGGGTTGTCCTGAGCCAGCAGGAGTGGTAAAGTGGCTATGGGAAGTGGTGACTGAGGCTCAGGTCTTCCCCAACACTGAGCTGCCGCTCCATCCTGGTGGACCTCGAGCTGCAGGCACAGGCTTCGACATGCGCATGGCTCAAGGCCACTCCTCATTGGCAGCAGGATGTAAATGCCTGCAGCCCTGCAAGCTTGCTGCAATTTCAGGAGCACTTGACGACGCAGCCTTTCAGAGGCTGCAGCGCCATTGGGCTCACATTGACAGTGAAGCTGGTGGAGCCAGACAGCGTGACTGACAGCGCCGCCTGGTTGGTGCCCCCAGCATTGCTGGAGCCAGCAACGACCAGGCACCCTGAGGATGACAGGGTGGTGCTGAAGGTATTGCCATTGGTTGAGGCGCTGCAGCTGATGCTGCTGCTCGCAGAGGTGCCGTCCAGAGAGTCTCGGTACCAGCTGCGCACGCTGCAAGGTAAAACAATTGCTGAGTGGAGCAGCGGGGTGTCAGATACCTTGAAGGCAGGCTGTCCTCTTGAGCAGAGGTCTCAGCATGTGCACAAAGCCTGCAAAGCCCCATGGTGGCAGCAGTCAACAGGCATGGGCACCAATTAAGCTCCTGTTTGGTACTGCACCAGAAGCACAGCCAATGCTGGTGATGAGTGACCCTGGGGCATAGCAGCAAGCAGGTGAATGCATAAGCTCAGCTCTCACAGGAAGGCCTGGACAATGGTCTGGACGGCCTGCCCATTCAGCAGGGCAGTGTTGAAAAGCTCGCTGGATGCGGCATAGGCATAGATGCCAATGGTGGATGAAGCCACGACAGACAGCTCTGCCTGTGTCTGTGCCCCACCCCGCCTGTCATTGACCTGCATGTGCAGCAGGCTTGGGGCGTGGACATGCCAGGACTCCAGGCAGTATGAGCTGAATAGCTGCACCCTGCAGTTGCATGATCTGTCACAAGATATGCAATAGTCACAGGCTTATTCTGCTCTTCAAAGCTAGGCATAGATGCATGCTTCCTGCAACATTGAAGCCAGCCTTTCACACTCTGCATGCTCATGGTCTGCTGGCAGCAGGCCAAGCGCGAATCATGCTCATACCTGAGCAGTGAAGCTGGTGGCAATGTTTGCTCCCAAGCTGCTGTCTGTGGTCAGCACAAGGTTCGCTGTGTTGCTGTATGCGGAGTTGCGGCCGACAAAAAGAACACCTGTGTACAGCTGAGTGCTGGCTGCAGAGTTGACTGTGAATTGGATGGTGGCAAGGCTCACATTGCTGCCCTGGGCAGCAGCTGTGTTTGAGCTGCCGCCGTTTCGGCCAGGGCAATTGAGTGTAAAGTACCTGCATGCATGCAAGATGATGGAAGTGACAGGCAGCGCCAGCACTTGCCACCTGACCTGTTAGAGAAGGTGGCCAGGCCATGAGACATGACGTGGTGTCTAGAGGGGTGTAGTGGACTGTGCAGCCCTTCACGGCCAGGTAAAGCATTGGTGCGCATCAGCACAGCGGCGTGTTGCAGTCACAGCCAGCTTGGATGGCAGCAGGCGCAGCAGGAATACTAACAGCTGTGCTGCACAGAGTGCTGCCTGGACAGAACATGCAGCTGATGCACACGCACACGCCCCGCAGAACTCTGTGCAGGCTCACTTCCAGAATGTGCTGCCTAGTGTGGGTGGGCTGGATGCTGCTTGCATGGCAGGCAGGTATGACAGGGCTGTGAGCAGCCTCACTGGTATGTGGTGCCGCCCAGGGTGGTGGACTGGATGTTGGAGATGGGTGTGTTCCAGGTTAAGGCTGCAGTATAGCTGGTGTAGGTGATGACAGCTGGGTTGAAGTACAGCGGGATGACCCAGTTGCTGACTGCAGCGCTGGGGCTGTTGGCCACAATGTTGACCGTGAAAGTCTCACCTGAGGGGACACCAGATGGCTGTCAAGAGCATAAGTGTCATGTTTGCCAGCCCAATACAGACAACAAGTCAGAGGATTGCTAGCTCTCCTGAGACATGATGACCTGAACTGCAACGCACTGCACAGGCACTCTGCACCTGTGTGGGATCGTTACATGAATACGGATCTCAGCTGCTGCAGTGCCCAAGCCCGATTACCTGCATACAAATCTCTGTATGGCACTGTGGCCACCATGGTCACAGCAGAGACTGAAGGCTGTGCAGGCGAGGGGTTGAGCCGTACAGTGGTGGCTGAAGACCTGGCCACCTCTGTGCTGCTGATGCGTGCACTGACGGCCAGGCTGGCCACCGCAGCTGCGCTGCCTGTGGCAGGGAACAGTGATTGAGAGACTAGGAAGTTGCAGTTCGCCGAACCGCTGCTGGCAGCTGCAATAGCGCTTGTGTTGCAGGTGCCCAGGTCGACCTGCACCACAAGAACATGGGACGATCAGCTTGGGGCTTCAAGGAGCGTGCCCAGGGCTTCAGGAGCAGGCACAAAGGCAAGCCCAGTGGCTGCCTGGATTTGGATGCAAAGCCCTGTCAGTGATGCCCGGGCTTGGCAATGACACCAGAGAGTAAGCAGCGCTGAGCTGCGAGGCAACCTGCTGGCAGGCTTCCAAGCAGGCCCTGTGACAAGTCAGTGACTGGGCAGATGCTTTGAGTGGAGGGACGAGGCTAGGCGGCTTGCTGCTGCGCTCACCACTGAAGACTGGCCGGAGGGTTGCCCAGAAGTGTAAGTGATCTGGGGCACAATGGCCAAGTTGGATGTGGTGATCTGTGTGTGGCCGTACTGGTCTGCCAGCTGGTACCTGCACAGCCCGGCATGAGGTGCGGCGTTCACAAGCCTGCTCAGTGCAAGTCTGGCTGTGCTGCAATCTGTGCAGCTAGACTGCAGCGCCTTGGGTGAGAGCTTTGCATTCCAGGAAGCAAGTCAGGGCAGTCCCCCATGCCAGTTCAGCTGGTAGGGTTACAGGCACCACGAACTGGTGCCGCAGTGCGCATCTCCCTCCATGAAGGTGTTCAGGGTTGCCCTCAACACCATTTCTGGCACAAAGCAGCACCTCTGAAAACCAAAAGTGCCACTGGCGTGCTGCGTCATGGCCTCAGCCACCAAAGCCTGATGTGGCACTTTCTCTCGCTCACTGGATGCATCTCACCTACTCAATGCTCATGACCCTCCAGGGTGCTGTTCTGGGCAGTTTACCACAGCAGTCCAGCAGCAGCTGTAGTCCCCTGCAATAGAGCCAGGTGCCACTATCGTCTGTCACTCACTGTATGCTCATGACGAGGCCTTCGTTCACATCTGGCGCGCTGCTGGGCAGCTGCTCAATCCAAGGGTTTGTGGTCCTGACGATGGCCACAATGCTGGCAGGCGACAGGGGCTGCGTGGTAAAGCTGAAGGTGTTGTTTGTGGGGATGGCAAAGGAGTTGACATACGCCTGCAGCTGGCCCGGCGTGCCTGGGGCTCGGTTGTTGAAGCCTGAAAAGTCACGGTAGAAGCTGCATGGCAAGGCGATGGCATCAATGGTGCCATATACTGTCTGCATATTCTGGTACTTGCAGGAAGCCATGCTAGAGTCCCATGGAGCAAGTGTGTCTGCAACATTTCAAGCATCACCACAGATTGGCTGAAGAAACACAGGCCTCATGCCTGCTGGCTTGAGGAACTAGAGGCAGCTGCAGGCGGCCGGACCTCAGAACCCTGACAATCTGCAGAGAACTCACTTGTCACCAGTGCCATCACTGTAGAACTGCCCCACAGGCAGCCCAGGGCTGGAGCTGGTGGTGGTGAGTGTGGGCCGGAGCTGCTGGGTGAAGGTGCTCGGTGAGCAGGTGAAAGCACTGCTGGCACTGGAGCTGTTGAGCACGCGCAAGGAGGGAGCCGTCTGAAGGTTGGGGGGGGACACAGAGTCTTGGGCCACCAGGTAGACATTGTAGACTGTGCCCTGAGTAATGCCGCAGGAGCCTGCAGGGCAACAGGGCAGCAGTAGGTCAACGGGCAAGTGTTGGCTGCTGTGAGTAGGGTGCAGCAGCTGCTGCAAACTAGGCAGGCTGCAGCAGCGCTGCGGTTGCAATCCTCAGCTCAGCACGATGCCCAGCAATGTCTGGCATGCAGGCTTTGAAAACAAAGCCCACAGTGCCACTGGCATGCAGCTGGAGCAAGGCCAGACCCTGGCCTGACAATGGCTGGCCTGCAAGCCCAGAATCCTGAGCAATAATGGTGCACCTGTGCAGCCCTTCTCCAAGAACCAGATGAAGGCAGCCACCCAGGCCATTCAGCTGGGCCTGACCTGAGGAGAAGGGCACGCCTGCCTGTGTGGCATTGATGGTGCCATTGAAGTCTGGCTGCAGGCCGTTCAGTCCCAACCAGCTGTACACAGCAGAGGAGCTGGGCGGCCCTTGGTCGCGGGACTGGAGCAGTCCAATGTAGTGCACTGTGGCGGGCTCATCAAGCACCACCTGCATAGGCCCAGGCTGAAGATGAAGCACACGTGGAGCCCCTGAGTGTGGTGGGCGCATCAGGTATCGCATGCATGGTGCCATATGCCAAGTGGAGCGCCATTCTGTCTGGTTACTCATTGGAAGCAAACTTTGGTGACCAGTTGCAGGCCAGGCCACACAGGGCCAAGAATGTGTTTCCAGCCAGAGTCATTTTTATCATCTCATGTCTGGTACCAAGCCTGCCCTCTTGCACGTAACACAAGAGCCACTGAGCATCAGAAGGTCACAACTTGTGTCCAGTGTCTGGCCAGGCAGGCTCACCTCAACGTAAGCTGTCGTGGGAGGAATGTACTGCACCAGCAGGGACTGGAACACCGGAGGGGCAGTCCGCACAGTGGTGACGCTCACTGCTGTTGGCTGGGCCTGCACATTGCCCACCACATCCCTGGCGATGAACCACACCTGGTAGGTGACCTGATTGCGCAGGTTCTGGTTCACCAGGCTGGTGTAATTTGTGACAGCCTGCAGCAGAGAGGGCCAGGCTGGCAGCATAGGGACTTGATTCCGCGGGATCTGGCCTCAGAGGTGGAATCGCTCACCACGAGCCCTTAGCAATCCTTGATGCAGCGTAAAGTTGCTGCAGAGTGGGGGCTTGTGGACGACTTAGGGATCAAGACTGCACAGTCTGCTGCTGCTGAGGCAGCGCTAGGCCAAGCATGTGCCATGTAAATGTGGGTGTGGATAGTCCTAGAGAGGGCCAGACTGGATGCCACACCTGGGTCGCCTGAATTGTGTTGCTTGCCAGCGCTCCTGTGACAGTGCCAGCAATGAGCGAGGCAATGTTGGGCTGGGGCGAGGCATTGGGGAGCACCGCATAGAAAACAAGTGACGCCTCATTGAGCTGCACCAGAACCGTGAACGCCGTCTGCTGCACTGCTGCAATGAGAGGCGTTGAGCCCGTGAACAGTGGCGGGGTCACGTCTGGGGTGACCACCTGCAGGGCGAGCACTACTCTCCTTCCAAATGTTTACTGCGGCATCATCTGAGGACAGGCTCTACCAAAACCCACCACCCAGACGCAAAAGCCCAATGCTGCACATCAGAAGCAGCTCCGACATCTGCCAGACGGTAACTCTTGCACCACAAGGACGCTGTCCAAGATTGACATTGCATGGCCGGATGCAACACCAAGAACTGCCTGCACATTGCTCAGGGGCACTGCACATGCATCTCACCTCCAGCTCAGTGGGCGGGCTGCGGTAGTTGGGGCCTGGGACAGTATTTGTGTCCCGTCCAGCCACAAATACGATGTAATCCGAGGAATCGTTCAGACCCTGCATGTGCAGCAAAGTCACGTGGCCTTGATTGAGTTGCTCAATGTGAAGGGCAAGATCAGCCAGACATGGCGCACTGCAGCTGCAATGCTCAAAAGAGCCCTTGCAGTCAGAGCCAGAGGCGATTCAGCTGCTGATGTATAACAGATGTCCATGTGCCAAGCCAGCAGCATGCATCCCTTCGGCTGCAGACCACAACCAGCAGCGTTACCCACCGTGACAATTTGCGTGACATTTAGGAATGCCTGGGGCACAGAGATGTCTCCAGTGGCAGCTATAGTGGTGCCTGGGAAGACAGAAGTGGCTGCCTGGGTTGACAGGGCAGCAGCATTGAGGCTGGCAGCGCTGACCAGGCCCGGGGAGTTGGGCACCACCACATAGTGCACAGCGCCTGTGGTGTTGAGGGAGACCACCAGCGTGAAGCTGCAGGCAGACGCACTTGGTTGGGTTGGCAGTGTGGAGGCTGGTGGCATTGACCACGTCGACTAGCACCGCCCACACAGTGAACAGCGCTGAGGGCGGTCACCAGTTTACTGCAGGGAGTGAGACCTGCTCAAGGCGGCAGCACTCAGGCTGGTGGCGCTGATCTGGCTAGGGAAAGCTGGGCGCCACCGCACAGTGCACAGTGACTGAGGTGTTGAGGGAGACCAGCAGCGTGAAGCTGCAGGCTGATACATGCCACACTATGTGCATGCAGCAGGCCCAGGGCTGAAGCTGAGCCTGATGCGTCAGGGTTGAGAAGGGATAACACACAGGATCAGCATGTGGGAGACCTGTCTAATGGAGGCACAAAAATACCCCCTTAGGCAGAGACAGGGATTGCCAGTAGGGACCCAGCATGCTGAGTGACCAGGCTGCCTCTGACGATGACTTTGTGGCCTGAGAGCCAAATAAATGGACAACATTGCTGATGAGCTGTCGCCGCTGCAGCAAGGTAGATCCTGGGCTGCAATCAACACAAATGGGCGTGCAGTCCACGGCCAGCAGGTATCCAGTACAGCTGACCTGTGCCCAGAGGCCTGAGAGCCAGCAACAATGCTGGCAGTCAGCTGCGGTGGGGTGAGCCGTGGCTGTGTCCAGGCCACAGGAGTGGCAGTGCTTTGCCTCAGGGGTGACGACTGCATATCCTGTGCCACCAGCCACACAGTGTAGGGCGTGGCATCGGTGAGGTTGTGCAGAGTGGCGGTCGCATTGAGGTTGGCAGCAGTTGTGTAGACCTGGGCAGAGTCCACCAGCACTGCATTGGAGGCTGGTGTGGCCGAAAAGACCTGCAGCACAAGGGAGAGGCTGGGCAGACGCACAGGGAAGGCACTGACGCACCCCTGAGCACATGGGGCTTTTACTCAGCTTAGCATGGGGACCTCAGCAGTAGCAGGGCCACTGCAGGGTGCTGTGATTTGACGTGCTGCGCGGCCCCCCAGGTCAGCAGCGTAGCACCCAGAGCATTACCAGGAGCAGCACATGAGTGCAATAACTGTGGCAGAAGCCTTCCACCGTGAGCAACATGAGCATGAGCTGCTGCTGAGACAGGTCTGTGCCCTGCAGAGCTGGGAGCAGAGTTTGCACCTGGTCTGGGCTTGGTCTGTTGGGGTTGAGGCTCAGCTCCACCACGTATCTTGAGTATGCCGGCTCGTCTGTCGCCACAGTGAGCTGAGCCTGCCCCTCCACAAAGCTGCCAACAGCTGCCACTGTGTAGACTGGGGGCACCGTGTTGGGCGTGCTGACGTTGAGCAGCGTTGGCTGCAGGCATTGTCTGGTGGTCAGCCACAAGAGGCAATGTGAGGCAGCAGCTCATCAAGAGCTATACAGGCTGACGTTGACTTTGAAGCATGCCGCCAGCAGCAAGGTCTTCAGATACTGCACAGTGCAGCCCATGTGGCTTCAGGACACATGAGGAAAGCAGAACCAGCCTGGCCACACAGCTGAGCCATGCCACACAGCCTCCTGGCAGGCTGCCCGGACTGCATCCCATGAGGGAAACAGTGCAGGGGCATGAGCCAAGGATGCGTCCACAGGCATCACATCTGCAAGGTACCCACACGATGTGGGCATTCATCTGCTACCTGTGCCTGTATTTCTACATGAAGTCTTGTCTGCAGCTCTGCACCTGGGGCATGGTGTTTGGGCTGGTGTTGTTGTCCTGGCCAACCAGCCACACATTGTACGAGGTGGTCTTGCTGACACCTGTGACAGTGCCGGCGTAGTCTGTGTATGTGCTGTTCACGGCTATCCTGCCTGTGGCCACTGGCGTGGTGTTGTTGAACTGCTGGGCCGAGATGACCTGAGCTGAGTTGGGTGCAAGGGAGCCCTGGCAGCAGCAGGTGGGTGATGTCAGAAAGAAAGCGTATTGCATGCGTGCATGTCCTGCCATGAACCCCCAGGGAGGTGTGGCTGTTGCATTCAGTGGCAGGAGGGCGCCTGTATGTCATGATACGAAGCCCAATGAGGTGTGACTGCTGCAGCTGCTGGCAGGAGCTGCGCGAGGGTGTCGACATGCCACATTTGCTATCAGCTGACTGCCAGCTTCACGCCTGTGGTGAAAGAGGCTCAAGGGCAGGGTCATTCAAGCTGTTTGTGGACCCTTGAGGGCACTCTGTGCAGCCTGCACCATGAATCGCTGGCAGCCATGTTTCAAAAGCTTTATACGCTGTGTCAGCTCAAAGCTTAAACAGACCTCAGAGCAGACTGCCAGGTAACCTCATTTGGAGGAGCGCCATGCAGAAGACCAGACCACTCTGGCGCCCCGGCTTTTCAGGCACATCTCAAGTTCAAGCCGTTACATTCCAATCTGCAGGTGCCAATCCTAGCTCAAGTAGCGCTCTGAGCATATGACCAAGATACCCTGTTTGCCTCCCCAGCTCAGCATTGTTCATCTACATCCAATATCTGCCAGCTGTCAGGTCGCACTGCTGCAGGCTCCTCAACGGCTGGGGCAAGCACCAGGTTAAGCCAGCCATTCCTATTCATCTGGACCGCCAGCCAGTGATGCATCGCGCCCTGGAGTCCCATCTGTGCAGCACCTTACCTGGAGCAGCACTATGTAGAAGACCATGCCAGCCTTGTTCATCTGGACAACCAGCTCAAAGCTGGTTGCTGCAATGTTCTGCACACGTGGCGTAGCCCCCACAAACACGGGCGGCGTCAGGTCCACTGTCCGCACGAGGAAGACATAGGGAGACGGGGACCTGCACCACAGACGACGACATGTATTGATGCCTGATGTGCCTTGTCATAGAGGCTTTAAAAGGCATCTTGCCACGATTCGCCTGGCATGCAGGTCCTGCACAGCTGCACAGGGCCCTGCTGTGAGCGCTGTGGCTGGTGTAGGGCTGACAAATAGCACAGACTGCTGTGCACTGCGGTTCATTCATGGAAGCAGTTGCAGACCAAGACTGACTGCATTGAGCAAAGTTGTGGGAGGCTCTGCTTAGCTGCCCTGCTGCAACACAAGCCACAAGGCTGCTGCCCTTTGCGGAGGGACATGGCCGTGCACCACTCAGGCGTCCCTGAGTGTCAGAGAGTGTTGGCTTGACAGGTCAAGCCAGCAAAGGCCAACTTTGACAGATCTGGTTTGCAGATGCCAGCCCTAACGGGTCACAGACCAAAGCAGTGCACACCTGTTAGGGGTGGGGAAGTTAGTGTCCTCTGTCACGATCTCTACCTGGTACAGGGAGTTGTTCTGCAAGCCCTGCAGCACGCAAAGCTTCAAGCATCATGATCAAGCCATTGACGGACTGCCTGGTCCATACCTTCCGCTTAAGGCTGGTGCAAGCATGCAAGATGGGACGCAGCAGCCTTCAGCGTATTTGCATGCTGCAGAGGGCTCAGCTGAGAAGTCAGAGGTGCATCACAGGTGGCAGCTCTGCAACAGTGTGCAGGCACCTGGATGGAGGATGGGAGCTCGATGTTCTGACCGGCTGTTGAAATGGTCAGGCAACCTGCCGCAATTGCGCTGGACGTGTTGCTGAATGCCTGCAGCAACACAGAGGATCTTGAAGTCCAGTTGTCGTCATGAGCTGCGCAGATGCGAGCTGCTCATCTTTGGCACAATGTAAAGTGTGTGCATCAAACGGGCATGCCAATAAGCTGCTAGGTAGCAACAGGGCAGGCATCTGAGATGAGCACTCTACGCCAGACACTATGTGATCACCTCACTCCATGAGAAAACCCACCTGGCTGATGCTGAGCTTGCAGGTGACGTCCAGGCTCTGGCAGGTGGGGCCCACAGAGCATGCCGGTCCCAGCGCTCCTGGCGAGGCAGTGTTCTGCAGCAGCTGCCTGCCAGCAGCCGTGGCGCCGTCAGGTAAGCCAGCGGTGCCCTGAAGCAGACCGCGGGCATCTGCACCCTGCCAGCCAGCCTGGGCAGCCTTCCTGGGCTGCGCAGCAGTGAGCTGTTGGCTAGGCTGGCGCTGCAGAGGCTGAGATGGTTTCTCAGAGGACGGCAGCTGCATGGCTGCCTGCTGGCCAGAGGCAGCCTCCCAAGGGGTCCAGTCCTGTGCCAAGGGCAAGGCTGACAGCTGCTTGTCTCCAGCAGCACTTGGCAGCCACTCGCTCCCAGGCCATGCTGTTTCACCTGAGCTCAAGGTTGTAGGCACGTGTCAGAAGCCGCATGCATCACTGCAGGGTGTCTGACGCGCAATTGCGCCAAGCATGCAGTGCTGCTCTGCCGTGGACAATGTATGGTGCACACCACACTGTATTTCAGGCAAAAGCGCACTGGACAGGCCCCTCAAGACCCTCCTGCCATGTGCCTGCCTGCTTGTGTGTGCAAGCAGATAGTGCAGGGCGGCTGTCATCTTGCTGTGCCGCTGCTGCACTGCGCTCTTCCCGGTTGCTCAACAGGCAGGCCGTAGTATGACAGTCGCTGAAAGGGGGAGGTGGCCTTTGGCCTTGCCTTTGACTGCTAGCATGTGTGTGCAGGCCGTGCAGGTCTCTCACGAGTTTGCTGAGCTGCCCTGCCACTGTGCTCCCTCCAACAGCTCACCTGGGAGGCCCCAGTCACGCAGTGCGTCTGCGTGCCAGTCACTGAGCGCGCTGGTGGTCTCCTGCCAAGTGCCTGCCTGCTGGCGCAGCTGCCGCCGCCTGGAGGGATTGTTGACCAGGATGCTGTCAGCCACACCCTGTATGGTCACATTGGTGGCCGGTGGGGTGGGGGTGCTGCTGCTGCTGCTGCCTGAGCCAGTGATGATTGCCACAGAGCTGGGCACATCAGATGGGCTCAGCAGGGTGCCCTGGGCCAGCAGGGAGCCGCCAGGCTGCACGCTAGAGGCTGCAGCCGCTATGGTTGTGGCTGTGGTGGTCGGGGTTGTCACGAAATAGTAAACTGCTCCCGCTGTATCCAGGCTCACGCCCACATCAAAAGCTGCAGCAGTCACCTGCAGCATAGCACTAATTCTGAACTGGATGCTGCAACAGCCCCCTGCAGCACTGCTACGTGGCTTTGCCAAATCAGAGCCTGCCTGACACCGCCTGCAGTGCGGCTCGGCATCATCCTCTGCTTGGCGCACAGGCACGGCTTACTTGGGCAGACGGCTGGCAAGCCAATTTTCTGACCTTTCCTAGATTGCCAGGCATCTCGGTGAGCCTTGATTAGGTTTATGATTGATCCCCTTGTGGGAGCACGCTGAACGGAAAGCAGCAGATGTGTGGACATGGCGCCCACCTGCTTGGGCCCAGACCCTTGCAAGAGCACAGGGGGAGCAGTGTCTGGCAGTGTTGTCAAAGCCACGCTTGTGGCAGAGGCCTGGGCGTTCCCGTAGAGGTCAACAGCCACAAGCCACACCTGCAGGGCGATGTGGACTTGAACAAGGACTTGTGCCATGGCCAAGCCATTCAAGTAGTGCTTGAAGCTCAGCTGTCCCTGGACAACCCGTAACAGGCTCTACTGGTTGCTGAAGCCTGGGAACAGCTAGACGGAGTGTGGCACCCACATGGGGTTGGCTGTGCTGATTGCTAGCATCGGCCCTGCCGCGTGCAGGCTTCTGAGCTGCAGTTTGGTGTTGATGGTCTGTCAAGCGCTGCGCTGGTCACTTCAGGGCATGGCTCACTACCCTTGAGGGTGGTGCCGGCAGGGGCAGCACATCCACTATTGGCACATGAAGAAGGCACCAGCTGGTTGAGTGCGCCAGGGCACAGCTCACCACATAGGGGGTGTTGCCAGCCAGGGCATACACACTCTGCTGGCAGATGGCGCCAGGGCACGGCGGAGCAACCCAACCGCTTGTGACCACGTTGCCTGAAGCGACTACTAGGCTGCTGTTGGCAGCCAGAGCTCCCTGGAAGGCTGTGGGTGTGATAGAGAGCACCTCACTGCTGCTGGGGGCTATGGTGCTATAGACTGCTGCCAGCTGCTGGTACTGGGCAATGATTGAGTTGTAGAGGATGGCCATGTAGACCGTGCCTGCAGGCAGCGGGCAGGCTTCCATGAGTCTCACAAAGCCGGTCACTCAAAGCAGAAGGATAGCCTGCAGGCAATGCGCAGCGAACTGGGCTAGCCGCTGCTTCACCGCTGGAAGTAGCTCCTTGGCTGCTCTGTGACAAGGACAGGCATAGAGAAGGTGCCTGCATAGAGAAGGTGCCTGCAGGTGCTTGGCAGGCTGCAGCCTGAGTGTTGAAGCTTGCGTAAGTCAGTGCAATGCAGGGTCAGGCTCCCACACCGACTGAGGTGCTATCAGTATTGATGTCTGTGACTCAATTAGACATTGTCCCACCTGGCTCATCGAGTTCCACATTCAGGGTAAATGTGTTGATGGTGACGTTGTTGATGTAGGGGGGCGTCACGAAGGTGGGCGGCGTCACGTCCTGTGTGCTGAGGGCCAGCAAGTGCAGCGCACCAGAGCGGTGCAGCCTCTTGGCACTCTGGGGCACCAGCAGGATGGTGTAGTCTGAGGCTGAACTGAGGGAGGGGCACCTCTGGCAGAACAAGTTGGGCTGCGCACCTGCAGAGCAGATGACCACCTCTGGCAGAACAAGTTGGACTGCGCACCTGCAGAGCAGAGCGTCAAGTAAGAACGCAAGCCGGCACATGGTCCCCCATACATTGCAGATGGTCTGGTGCAGGCAAAGACACACCACGAGGCCCTTGCGGCAGCTGCGCAGCTTGAGGGCAGCGCAGCATTGATGCGCATCAGCAGACAGCTTGCCTGAAACGCAGTCAGACTAGCACAAACCTGGTGGCGGCAAGCCATGCACCAAAGTGTGGGACTGCAAGCCTGCCTTGCAAACCACTTGTTGCACCTTTGGAGCTGCCAGTTGAGCAGTCTGCTGGTATGCTGAGACTTGGGGCTGCAGCCGGCAAGGCGCCACACCAGGTCCCTTGAGGTCACCAGACATGTTCAGAGGCAAGCCCTGCAGACCCCCTAGAGGTGCAGCATGTCGTACCTGCATCAGGGTGCTGGCCACACATGCAAAGCCACCACGTCCCGTCACCTGTCTCCAGGCCTCCCACCTTTGGGATCGTCAGACACGTACTGGGCAGCCTGCTGGCACTCCAGGGTATCTAAGGTGGGAGGGGCCTCCACTGACATTGTGACGTTGGACCTGCCAGCTGGTACGCTCACATGGCCGCAGGCCACAGTGTAAGACTGCAGCGCTGCAGGTGTTTGCCCGCCGCTGACTGTCAGCACAGCCTTGCTGGAGAAGTCCCTGCGGCAACACACATGCAGCGCTCTCCAGCCTTGTGTGTAGCAGCGCTTGACCACACACGCACACAGACCAGGCGGCTGCAGCCAGCTGGGACCTTCTGTTATGTGCCCTGGCCCTGACTGCATGTGGCACGCACTGCATGCTGGAATGCTGCGCACAGCTGCTCCTAGCATTTGAGCACAACAAGGGGCTGCTGACAGCGCTCAACAACCAGGTGCATGTGGTGCAGGAACCCGCACCAGGTCCCAGCTTGAAGACGATGCTCACCTCAAGTTGGTGTCATCTATGAGGTCTTGTGTCGGCACCACCACATAGGCCACAGAGCCCGCCCTGTCCAGCGCCAGCTGCACGTCAAAGCCATAGCCAGAGGTGCCCACCAGGGAGGGGCCAAACACGAAGGAGGGGGCGCCCTGCCCCAACAGGACTGCGCACAGCGTGATGAGCAGAATGAGGCCGGCCAGCACCAGGGCAGCAGCGATCCATAGCCAAGGATGCCGTCGGTAGCTGCAGGCAGCAGGCTGCATGGTGTTGCTGGCAAGTTGATGGCGGGGTGCTGCCACAGCAACTCCCATACACGCCTGGTGAGTTGCCAGGCGACTCATTGCTGCACAAGCTTCTTGGACAAGGACTGCTGCACCAGGTGCAGGGCAATGGGGAGCACGCGGACAGCAGCAGGCCCATGACTGGTAGCATCATCCAGGGCGGTCAGACTGACCACTTTGGCATCTGCAGCACCTACAGCAGGAGGATGGCATATGCAGCTGCTGTGCACCGCGTGCAGTACCTTTCTTTGCATGCATGCGGCTGCCGCCCACCCGTTTGGCATTGTGTGGCATGTGCAGCTGGTGTGCACCGCCTGCAGCAGGTCTCCTCACCTGTCCAGGGTCACAGCCCACCACCGATATGACTGGAATGTGGGGAAGAGGTGCGAGGGCAGGAAGACAAAGTTGTAGGTCCCGCTGCCGTCGCGCTCTGCAGCACCGGATACCATTCAAGCCCATCGTGTTCTCTGGAGCTCAGCACCCCTCATTGCAAGCTGCTGCCTGGAGTCCCCACTATCACAACTGTGATGCAGGTTCAATTCTTGCACCAGCTACTGACACTTCACCTGATGACAGCAATGGCAAAATGCCTTATAGAAGAAACCCTGTCTTGCTGCTGTGTGCTGTCACTGTGCAGTATTGCTGGCTCCAATGAACAGTGCTGCAACAATGCCACATGTCAACTGCCGTGCTGTCGAGCGGAACTGCAGGCACCCTCCCTGGGCCACTGTGGTCAGCAGCACTCGGGCAGCATGTGCGCCCTTTGCGCTGCTTCCTTCGCCCCTCCCAGTGCACTGCTGCCATGCTACCCAA
This sequence comes from Asterochloris sp. CNOR1, assembly GCA_963969365.1. Lineage (NCBI taxonomy): Eukaryota > Viridiplantae > Chlorophyta > Trebouxiophyceae > Trebouxiales > Trebouxiaceae > Asterochloris > Asterochloris sp. CNOR1. The sequence goes on along the minus strand of OZ017756.1, from coordinate 615,712 downwards.
TCACCTTCCCCGCCGTCAGGTCGCTGGTGCAGGTCCTGCACAAGTTGCTGGATGCGCCCCTCTCGGTCAGCCAGCAGGCTCCTCAGATCATCCACTTCTCGATCCCGATCCTCCAGCAGCATGCGCAGCTTGCCCAGGCGCATCTGCCACTCGTTCCTGCACAGCAGCAATGCGCAGGGACGTGGTGATCAGCCACTTCTCCCTGCACACCGCCTGCTTCACATGCAGATCTGTTGCTGACTTGTCTCATGCCACACATGGCAAGCCTGTGTTTTAGAACAACAGGCCGATGGATTCAGCTGCCTCTAGGCCTGCCTGCCACTGCCCTGCTGGCCCTAACAGCCAGTCTGCAGCTTGCAACGGCGTTCAGCCGTCTAGGCCTTACCATGCCATCGAAGTTTGTCAATTACCGCCACAGTCACAACCAGTCCTCGCATGCTGAAGCCAGCCAGCCTGACATGCTCGTCCGTACACCTTTGAGCTGCCTCAGCCAAGCAGACAGGCGGGCCTGCTCCCAACTCTTCAGGCCCTCCAGGTGTTGCAGCTTGCCCTGCCTCCTCCACGACCTCGATCCCAGTGGCACCCAACGGGCTTCCAGCTGAAACTTGAGCTGACGCCCACCCATTGAAGTCTGCCAGGTTGGCGTGGTCCTGGTCATACAGCCCCTTCAGGTACTCGTACAGGTTGTTGGTCTCCCACACAATCATGTCCTCCAGCTCCCGCCGACTCATCACCACTGAGTCAGCCCTCGCGCCGCCAGCGTCCACATGAAGCTCCACAGACTGCAAGGGGATACAATGCGCTTGAGCAAAGGACCAGCGACACTGCAAGAGCTGGCCACAGACGGTTGCGCAGATTCACCTGCCTCCACATGAAGCTTCATGGCCTGCAGGGCAGGGATGTGTGCGTCTTGGTCATTATCTTCTGCAGGATTCAGCGCCGGCTGTACGGGTTCGTCTGCATGCAGCAGCGAGAGACCCCTTGATGGTGGCCACTTGATCCTGACTTGGCTGGCCGAGCCACAATCTCTACTGCAGCCCACCTGTCTGAGATGCCGCTGATCAGAATGCCACACCTGCATATTGTTGTGGGCACCCAATTGAAGCCTCTGTTGAGGCTGATCTGGATGCAGATCTGTCTGCACTATCAGCTCCAGGTCCAGCACTGGGCATTCTGGTCTGGAGCGCAGATGCAAGCTGAGCTGCTGCCATCCTGCGGGGCACAGTGCATTGGCAGCACAGTTGCTGGCTGGCATTCCCCTGGCCAAGGGGCCTCTGCTTGCATCTTGCTGGGCAGCCCCTCTCACATTGGGCAGCACAGCAGCCTCATCTGCTGGCCGCAGGAAGGACTTGCTGAGTGGAGACCGCTGTGGGGAGCCATCATCCACGGCTGCTGCCTCCATGTACGACACTGAGGGGTCCCTGGTGGGAGACTCTGAAGGCACGGGGCTGGGCAGCTCACTGCGCTGCCAGGCCATGCTGGGCCCCGCCCCTGCAAACAGCCAGAGGATGCACCCTTCTGGGAGTGGGTACTTAGTGCAGGAACGGGGAGTCATGATGGGCAATGCAGCTTGCTGTGTGTGATGTGCTGCCAGGCTGCGCCAGGTCCTGCCCCTGCAAGCAGAAACAGGCGTCCGCTGTCTGGGTGCAGGTGCTGTGTACCAGGACTCTTACTGGGCAGGGCAGGTTGCCGTCCATGACATGCTGCCCGGTTGTGCCTCAGGATGCAGGAGTATCCTGTTCAGGGCACTTCGCAGCACGCTCAATATTGCCGGGCCATGCCAGGCCAAGCCCCTGCCAGCAGCTACCGGCCTCCTCAGGGAGAAGTCTGTTCTCCCAGAACTTGGTGGCACCAGCATGCAGCCCTTCATGGCTGCAGCAGCCTCTCTCCTTGTGCAAAGAGCTGAACCCCCACTGGATGAGTATCTTCGACAGGAGGCAGCAAGAGCACAGGGAGCTTTGCGGCGGGAGAAAGCAACTGCTCCACAACATGGGGCGGCAGACACAGAGCATGCCCTTCATAAGAGGCTTGTAGCAGCCAACTGACATGATCTGGCCTCACCGCCGCTGGCAGTGCGCCACTGCGGCGCGGAGGCCCCAACAGGGGAGTCGGCAGCCTTGCTTGTGGCCTCCCCAGCACCACTCAGCGGCGTTGCAGCCTCCTCTGGGTCTAATTCGGTCAAAGGGCGAGCTGACGTCCTGGCTGCCCGCCTGTGCCCAGTCTGCGCCTGCAGGCAGTTGCGATCTGGGCATTTGGCAGCTCAGACTGCGGAATCACAGGCCTAGAAGACAGCAGCAGAGCAACCGGCAGAGCCGCCATCCACTTGCTGCGCAGAGCACCGGCACTTTGTGGCCGGTGGGCCTCAGCATCCACGCTGTGGCCACAGCAGATGCCTGCAGCCAGGTGCTTTTGTGTAGCTGAGCAAGCAGCAGCTGAGGACCCCTTGCCTGTATTTGGCTGAACCAGCCGCCACCTCTGCCGGTGAGAGAGGCGTATCGCTGCAGCGGGGCAGCGCCTTTATCCAAATCGGACTGCAGCAGCTGCTCATCTATGTTGCCTGCCTGTGATGGCATGTGAGAGGCGCCCTGCATTCAGGTGGCATGTCTTGATGAGGTTTGCAAGTGCTTTGCACCGTGAACGGAAGGATGAAAGGCTTTGGCATGCTTACCTTCAATCACGATGCTAGTCTCATTGGGCCAAAGGGCTGCAACGACGAGGCTCACGAAATGAAGGGAAGCAGCAACGGATTTCACTGATGGGATGACAAAGAAATGATGCTCGAAGGATGGAAACGTGTGATCACGAGATCAGACGTTTCTATCAAGCAGGTGTGAATGCTGCAGAGTTGACCAGCCTCAAAGAAAGAAGACGAAGTGAGACACTTGAGAGGGAAGACAGCCAGTTTCAGAGTTTCAGAGCTTCAGGCAATCTCTTATTTTGACCAGTTCGATGAGCACCAGCGGGCACTGCTGACACCATGGTGACCGTCCTGCTGTAGTCCATGCTGGAGCTTCAGGGCTATCTTTGACGCTGTGTGCTGCCTGCAGGGGCTCCTTTCCTTGCTGAGGCGGCTCCGCAAATCTGGGGGAGAGGTGAATGCGTCCTGTGGATGCCTCCACCTTGCAAGTTGTTGGCGCTCTCAAGAGCCTGACTGCACAGCTGGGTGCGTGCTCAGCATGTCATCACAAAGACATCTGCACCTGCAGGCGCGAATCCTTGTGCTTGGCCTTGACAATGCTGGCAAGACCACCATCCTGAAGAAGCTTTCAGATGAGGATATCACCACTATCACTCCCACACAGGCATGTTACTCTGCCTGCAGACATTTTTGCCTGTTAGCCGCCTCAGTGCTGCTTGTCATCTGACAACAGGGGCCTGCATGCTGCTGATTTAGGCATGATTAGAAACACGAGCACTAAAGTTTTGTGTTAAGCCTGCAGCACTTGTTTCACACCAAGTAGCCAACGATGTTGAAGTTGTCGTGTGCCAGCAGGTCGACTGCCTGCCGATACCAGTTGCTGCCTGCAGGGGTTCAACATCAAGTCTCTGATGCATGAGGGTTTCAAGCTCAATGTGTGGGATATTGGTGGGCAGAAGGCCATCCGGCCATACTGGTGAGCTCTGGGACCTTGTGTCACGACGATAACTTCTTTTCGCGCTGTGCAAACGGTCATGCAGGCTGCACAGCAACTGCTCGCCCTTGTTTGTGCAAGATGCCAGGGAGTGGGGCATGTGGGCACTGCACTGCCAAAATATGCAGACTAAGGCGCTGCCTTCTTGACTGGGTGCTGCACGGTGGAAGCACCCGGGTCATAGTCACTGATGTGGGTGCGCGGAGGTCTGCAGGTGGTGGTGGCTGATGCAGAGCGCTGTTGCCCGCAGGCGCAATTACTTTGAGCAGACGGATGGCATGGTCTTTGTGATTGACAGCTCAGACCGAAAGCGGCTGGAGGAGACCGGCGACGAGCTGGCACGGCTGCTGGAGGCAAGTTGATGCCTTCACTCAGCCACACTGTGCTGCTGTAGTTGCCGTCCGCCTGCTGCAGTATGTGCCACTGAGCAAGACAGGCGACCAGCTGGCACGGCTGCTGGAGGCGACCGTGAGTCGCTGCCTGTATCCTGTAACAATGTGCCGCTGGCTATGCTGAGCAACACAAGAATGCAGGACATCATAAAGCCTGCCAAAGGTGGGTGGCTGCTCTACACCTGGCCAAGAGGGACAATGAGCTGCATGCTAGCGCGTGATGCTTGAGGTCTGTGGCTGCCTGCACTCGCAGCAGCCTGCCGCTGGCCACGCTGGTCAAGACAGGCAATGAGGCTGCCGTGGCTGCTGAAGGTGGTATGTGCAGGTTGCCTTGCCACAGCAGCCAGCAAACCGAGCACTACCACATGAGGTCAGTGACATGCTGTGCACTGGGGCTGCTTGATTGCATAAAGGGTGACGAGCTGGTGTGGCTGCTGGAGGTAGGTGGTGCAGCAGGCCACAAATCAAAGCGGTATGCCTCATAGTGCTAGCAGTGTGAAACTTCGTGTGATGACCTGACGCTGCTGCATGGCATTGGTGGCTGCCCTGTCTTATGCTACAGTGCTGCCACACCGCCTGAGGTGAAAGGTTACCCTAAAAGATGGACGCCTTGGGGAAGTGGGTGGCGCTGGGTAGGGCTGAAGGTCATTCTGTGCCAGTCTGCTGCTGACCTGGGGCTGCACGCTACACGCTCTGTACTCTTTTCTATAACTTCTGAATGTGATTGATGGTGGACGTCGTGCTGTGGGTTGCCTGCGCACAGGCGCCGCCATTGTGATGGTTGCCTAGGGTCCACCCTGTGGCAGATCAAATAACAAGCAGCAAGCAGCTGGCAGCTAAGCGGCAGCCAGCACTGCTCGTCCTGCAGCAGCATCGTGCAGCTACCAGGACGCTGTGATGTCTCGTCCATTACAGCCGCCACACCAGGTGGCATGTTATGCAGCCATGCGCTGTGCCAAAGCAGGGCCTGCAGCCGTGGAGAAGTGCTTCAGCCATATCCTCTGGGAGTCGTAACATCTGCGCCTCAGCTTGGGCATGCAGCAGCCCAGCAATGCAGCCTGCTGGTGCGTGCAGGAGGACAAGATGCAGGGTGTGCCTCTGCTGGTGCTGGCCAACAAGCAGGACCTCATCAACGCTCTGCCAGCTCCAGAGGTGATGGGGCTCTCGTCCACTGCCAATCTGTGATGCTACACATTGAGGGCCCACCACGCTGAAGTGCTGCTGTGGGTGTGCCATGCAGATTGCAGACGGCCTGAACCTATTTGCCATCCATGACCGCCCATGGCAGATACAGCCCTGCTCTGCGAAAAGCGGTGATGGCCTTCGGGATGGCATGGAGTGGCTCGTCAAGCAAGTAAAGTGATAGCAGAGTCGAACTTCAAAGCTGTTTACTACACACCCCTCCCTTTCAACAAATAGAACTTTCAGGAGCAAAGCAATGGTATACAAGCATGCAAGGAACCGTTTTCAGTGGCCAGTGAGGATCAATGTCAGGGGTCGCAATGCATACAATGGGCAGGGTTTGCATTGCACATCATTGGGCTGTCTGCGACGTCTGCAGCTTGGCCATGACCACTTGGTGGTCCTGTTGAGCCTTCCTGACCAGCATATGGTCCTGCCCAAAGCCTGCAACCATGGCCTGAAGGCCCCTGCCCATCTTCGCGATGTCCTCTTGCCGCTTGCCTGGGGCCAACACCTTGTCAAACACTGTGGCATGCTTGACCTCATCACGCTCTAAGTCCACCATCTGGTGGAGGTTCAGCAGGCTCAAATTCAGCTGGGCTTCGCCTGCCACTGGATTGTCAGGGCCCAGTCGTTTGCTGAAGTAGTCTACACTCTGCTCTAGGAGCTGTTGGGCCTCTTGCAGCTCCCCACGGCTGCGCAGCACTGTCCCCAGCCTGCAAAGTGCACCACAGGCACTTCACATTGGCTAGGGAGCTGTCCGATCCTCTTCTACACCTGACACTCAGACAATCTGCGCTGCAGAGCTCTCATGTAAAACGCTGCAGAGAGCTCTCAAGGCTGAGCCAGAATAACACCCTCCAGATGGAGGCCTCTGGTCAGGTCATCAACTCAGCCGCTACACAATGCAGAACCTTGCCTATGGTGCCTTAGCATTCTCTGATTCTGGTCTGACTTGTGAACCGAGCGGGCTATGTCCAAGCTATATCTGGCCAGTGCCAGGGCTTCGTCGAGGTTGTCCCTGCAGGCGAACATGGCTGCTGTGCCGTGTGGTCGTGATGCAGCCGAACCAACATGGCCCTCAATGTGCATGCATGCATTCAGGCATGGCAAGCTCTGTGGCCAAGCGTACCAGACAAACAAATCCAGGAAAAGGGTGCAACAGTATTTCACACACAAACGCTTACTGGGTGTACTGGAGCGTCGCAAATTGGTATGTAAGAAGCGCCAAGTCCTCGCTTGCTGCAGGTGCAGCCAGGGTTTAGTCACTCAGATAATATGTGCTGGCAACAATTTAGTGTGCCATGGTTGCTCCACATAGCAATCACCGTGTTGCCACACTCAAGTGCCTCATCTGCTCCATATCAGGAGCTCAAACACCGGCAAAAAGCCAGTGCAGCAGCATGGCCTCTCAGACTGTTACGAGGCCTAGTGCATGGTGCCTGAACAAAATAGAACTCACCAGGGTCAATGCCGCTGTGCAAACGAACCTCCTGGCGAAACATCCAGGCAGCCCTCTCCCAACGCTCGGCCACCATCTCTGAATCCAATATTCTGCATGAGAGGTACAGGCCATGAGTGACCTCTCAAAACCAGCAGGCTGCTGTGGAACTTGACAGCACGGTGCTGCAGGCGGGGCTCAAGCCCGCTCTGTCCCCAACATGGAAACAATTGTGAGGAAGGTACACCACAACTCAGCAGCAGTCAATGAGCGGAAACGTGTGGTAAGAGAGATGCCTGCGAGACTAACCAGGCAGTAAGTACAAGGTGTGCAAAATGGCACAAATGCTTCATGCTTGTGAATAGATCATCTGCCCTAGAGCAACCCACCACTGCTACAGCAGGCAAACGCTCAGCACACAGCAAGCAAAACTCGCTCAGGCAGTTTGATGATGAGCACCAACATGTGGCAATGACATAAATACAGGCGCCATCTGACTGCCTGCCCAGAGCGAGCCACCCCTTTCTCTTGACAGCACCTGCGGGGGATGCTCAGACAGGCGGGCAGCACAGCTTCTGAGTTTTGACCTTGGCCTTATCTGAATGTGGACAGTCTTTGAGCTGAAGAAGGCCTTGAATGAAGTCAAGGCCTTGTTGAACTTGCAGATTGTCCACATTGCCGATAGGCCTGGGCAGACAAGTCAACTGGCTCAAGCAGGCAATCTTTGCTGCCAGACAGCTGCAGGCAGATGCAGCAAAGCAGAGTGCCACAGCGTAGTCTACTGACAGGAGTTTTCATAAGTGGGCAGCAACAATATGCTTGAGCATGCTAAGATGACAGTGAACAATAGCACCCATTAGACAGCTGTGCCTCTGAGAAGACTGGAAGAATGACACAAGACAAGCTACTCTCTCCAACAGAATTTCAAACAAGCATGAGAACAGACAGCCTAGAGGAGCATGCAGGTTGCTGTAAGCCATGTGTACAGGCACAAACCAGCACCCAGGATGTGAGCCTCCCCAAGTGGCGATGAGTATGCACCCAGCAGTACTGCTTGAGTCATCCCAAAGCTGATAGTCCCTGTCAACCCCCAATCAGGCAACTGCAGAACCAAGAATAGGCTAGAACGACATTCAGCACTGAGCATGGCCTAGCCAACTGTATCAGGACAATTACTGTACTCGCGCCCCCGGAATTTTGCACAATGCCATCAGTTGTAAACCATACTGTTCATTACATCTGGGCTAGCACGCTTGAGACCACATCAGCCAGCCAGCCGCAGTCGTGTTCTGGGGTGACATGCAGACACAAGGGGTCGATCCTGTTCCCTCCCACGCAGTGTGTTCTGGTGTGACCTGATGTTCAGGCGGCAAGCTGGGGGGAATGGAGCAAACTCTGCAACCGTGGGAGCTGCTACACTTATGAGCGGCAAACACTGGGTCAAGCTTGGGCTCATAGGGAAACAACTTCCCCAGAGTAAATGGCCCAGTATGCACAGTTGCCACATATATGTATATGGCAAGCAAAGACACAAGGCAGAGCAGCATTGCGCCGGCAAGGTGAACAGCCCCTGAGAAGCAGTGTGTGGGCAGAGTCCACACAGTATGTGCTCTGGAACAGACTATCTTGCCTGAGTGTTTTCTCAGCCTGGGTTTTGCCATCCAGGACTTTGTAGGCAAGTACTACGAGACGGAGATGACACCTTTGATACAGCAAATAGTCCTTCCCTGATCATGCTGGCCTGGTCAAAGCTGCTGCTCATGAACATCAGCAGCAGGTTTTGAACCGCCCGCATGACCAGGCAGCAGGTAAGTGTGCAGCAGGGCAGGGGAAAAGAGTGCGGAGACCACTGCCCTATCAGACAATCTGGTAGTGATGAGCGGCTATGTGCACGAAGACAGACTGCAGTTCATTGGCTGACTGCCTTCCCCAAGCAGGCTATCTCTGATATGGCACCTCAGCACCGTAAGTTCCAGGCAAATGTAACACATCAACGATGAACCAAAAACCTAAGTTCTGCAAACTGTATCTTGCAGAACCCAGGTACTTTGCAGGATCTGAATTCTGCAGAAATACAGTCTGCAGACCATGTCTGAGTAATGTCCCTGTGCAAGCGGCGCTTCTGACGGCTGCCCGGCCCAACAAGCCGTGAGCATGCAGCAGCCAAGGGGCCACGGGCAAGAGGTCAGGCACCAGCCATCTGCCAAGTATGGCATCTTCATGCATTGTGAGGAACTGGTGGAAATTCACAGTCCCTTATCAGACAGCTGATGAGGGCGTACAGGGATATAGCAAGCTTTGTTGCCCTGGTCACACCACCCTTCACGAGCAGTCAAGTGCAGTGTCAGTGCTTCCAAAGGGCAGTCCTCCTGGGGCAGGCCAACTCTGCTGCATGCCAACCACCCAGTTGCACAGGGATGCAGGAGCACAAGAAAAGTGGGCAGAAGACAGAGCTGCAGCACAGGGGGTGCGCAATGTATGACAATGCAATCGCCTCCGTCATGCCATAGTCTGGGACAGTCTGTCTACGAAAGCTTTGGTAACACCTGCTGCTTCTTTGACGGACAGATACGCAGGCAGGGCCCCAAAAGGGCTCAGGATATGATGCATTAGTTCCATGACGTGCATCATCGTTGACTTGCAAGAGGTCAGCGGCGGCGCACCCACTGTGGTGCAGAATCATTTCTGTGAGCAGCAAAGGTCTGCTAATTTCCCCTCATGCAGCTGCACAAGACACACAAATCAGAAGGTGTTGATCTGTGCAGCCGCCAGCCTGACTGTGGCAACACCTCCAGTCCACCTTGCCACTTGTCTGTCAACCAGCAGTCTAGGGTCAGGCAGTCCCTGCTGCAGCCACTCCATAGCTTTCCAGAGGTTGTTCAGGCTGGCATGGGTCAGGCTCAAGCCACAAAGAGGGTGGTATGTGGTTTTCTCCACACAACCACTAATTGACCAACCACCTTGCTGAGTCTACGCTGCCATGCCAGAGGCCTGCGCAGGCAAACACAAGGGCAGGGAGCAGACCTCACCACCAACTACTCAGGTTCAGATTCCATAGGTCTAGATGCCTGAGGCTGCCCTGCCCATGAGCAGGTGGCAGGGAGGGGAATGGCAACAGGTTGCTTGAGAGGCAGGCTAGCTGTGCCAGAGTAGCAACATGTGCTAAGGACAAAGTGCAAATAAGGCAATTGAAAGCATGCGCAAATGGCAACATTTCTGCTGCAAGCCTGTGCAGCTGTGCAGTGGGCAGCAGAAATTGCTGCCGATGCGCATGCTTTCCAACAGCCTGCACAGCTGTGCAGTGGGCAGCAGCACATGCCCTTGCAAAGCATTGCATCACCAACACTTTGCAACATATTCCACCTTGAAATATCCTGGAGAAATTGTGCCCTGAGTTTGAGGCTTCCCTGTCACCTGGCTGCGCAGGCATGTCCAGATAAAGACGCACCAGTCAGCTGCACAGGCATGTACAGGTGCAAGGGCACCAGCAAGCTGTGCAGGCATGTACAGATGCAAGGGCACAGGGCAGAGCATGACGGCTCTTGTAGAGTGAAGCCAAGGAGTGCATCACAATGTATGCAGTTGCACACACTGTGGCTCCTCTATGGACTGCCTGCTCAGAACACAGGAGCCCTGCTTGACCCCCTTCCAGGCAGCTATGGACGCAAGAAGCAGGCCAAGAGTTCCAGGCCCTGGTAAGAGCTGTTGCTCTGCCAAGCTGGTTGGTCAACAAGCAAGGTAGCGCAAGAAGCAATGTCCAGGGACCAACACCCATGGGTCAGAGCATCTCATAAGCAGCAGAGCAATGGCACAGAGCAGGCCTTGTGGCTCTGTCAGATGAATAGCAAGTCAAGGTTGCCAGCCAACATTGCCGAGCAAGCAACCTCTGCCGCAGCCCTGCTGCATACATGAGGCCACCGGAGGATATGAAGCAGTCTTCTGGCAGCCAGGTCTTTGGAAAAATGTGACGATCGTGTGAGGCAGTGTCACTGTACGGTCCGGTGTTGGCTCACGCTGTGTAGCACCGCCAGATGCTCATGTCACCAGACCAACCGTGCCAAAGTCAGCAAACTCACTGCGCTGCGAAAGACCACAACCAGACACCGAGAGCAGCCCCAGGCAGCTTAATGACAGCTGCAAGGGCTTGCACAGCACAGTCTTGTGCAAAAACACAAGGCCGCGGCAGGTTTGCTTATAGGAGCCGTGCTGTCACCCACACCTTGCTACGCGCCAAGAGAACATACAATTTGCATCACAATCTGCTTCACAACATACAATTGGCCATTGCAGGTGCACTTTCTGTATCAGGGCACCACCACCTTGCTACGCGTATACAGTCTGTCCGTGAGGCATGCACAGCTGTGAGCCAAACACAGCCAGGGCAGCTTGCCAACTACATGCAGCTGATGTGTCGCCGTGGACACAAGAGCCAGCAAGCAGCAGCTCACTTGACTGACGCAGATACACAGCTGCAATGGCGAGAAATGGTTCCATCATCAGGCCAGCTGCACAGTGAGTCACTCAACTGCCATTGCAGGTGCACCCTCTGTATCAGGGCACAGTCCGCGCTGTGCTGAAAGCTGTGTTGGGCAGACTGTGTGCTAGCTGCGGCACCCGAGAAGTGGCAAGACTCAAGCCAAAGCATGTGGCAGGCTGCCACCATTGCCTGGACGTCATTGCTGACAGGTACAAGAGAGGTGCCTCAGTGGGAAGCTGTCACAAGGTCTCAATCTCACACTGAGGTTGTGTGCAAGCAGCCACTGAAGCCTGCAGGTCACTTGCTCATTGTCTGCCCTTGTACCGACCAAATGCACGAAGGCCTTGTGATTTGGGGTAGGCGGCAGCCCGTTCATGCACTCTCCTGATGCAACCTCAGGCCCTGCGCATGGTGCCTGCAAGCCCAGCCAACCTGGCACTTGCCTGTTGTGCTCCCGGAGGCCTGCCCGCACCAGCATGATCCCGGCACCCTGGTTCCCCTTCATTTGCAGCAGCCCCTGCATGGCAGGACAATCATGTGTCAGCAAACTGTACTGTGAGCCGTTTGAGCATGGACTTGCAGCACTCCCAGGGCCTCCACCCACACATGCGGTCCAGCAACCCCTCAGGGTCTTCACCCACAGCCAGCAACCCCTCACCTTGGTCACGCCGACAACACCAGCGTAGCAGCTATGATTCAGGGGCCGCCCCGCCTGCGCACAATCATGATGCCTGCCATCATGTCAGGTGTTACAGCTGGTATCACAGCAGCAGCCGTCTGCTTCTCTTCCGCTCTGCTGTTACGGCCGCTCTGTCTGTGAGACAGCTGGACCTCACAGCTCCATCAAGGCAGTGGGAGACCCATCTTGAATGCGCCTTGTGACCAGCCCTACCTGGTGCGCCCCAGCGGAAAGCTTTGAGTGCCCCGTCAGCAGTCACAAGCCCTGCTCCTGACCATCAGACCAGCTGCCCAAGCAGGCCATTGTTCAAGATGGGCTTGAAAACTGCCTTGCCAAAGTTGCATTCTCGTTTTGCTGCCTCTGTGTGAGGCAGGTCGGCACAGCCCCTGAGCTGCTCCGCTGACCGCGGATCATCCCTCCCACCACCAGCAGGGACATGCACAACTCCACACACCTGCACAGACATGCCCAAGCCCTGCTGCTGCCCAGCAAGTCAGTGCAGCGGCACAAAGTGGGTGCCTCTTGCCCTGGCACCGAGGGGCTTAGGCCCCCTGCATCAGCATAGTCCCCTTGGCCACCCCTCCCACCACCCAAGTCACAGCCCTCACCTGCATCAGGCTGGTGTCCAGGGCCTTGACCTGCTCCTCTGAGCGCGCCCCCACCAGTGCCAGCAGGGACAGGTAGAACTTGGCCTCCCCTACTGCCTCAAAGGCACCACTGAAGCTCTCATGCAGCACGCGGTGGGCATTGCGCAGCAGGGGCTCTGCCTCTGTGTAGCGGCCCAGGCCTGCAGGAGTACAGGTCTGAGAAGGGGCAGTGTTGAAGCGGGACAAGTGCTCTGCGGAGGACTTGAAGTTGTAGGTGAGAGGGAGAGTCAGTATGCAGGAACGCTGAGATTGGGACGTGCCTTCGGGCTTGCTTCTGTGTAGCAGCTCAGGCCTACCAGGAGTATGAGCCCAAGACAGGGCAGTGTTTGGTTGCAACTACAGGTTGCAGGTGATGGGTGCATTAAGCTGCAGGATCTGACACCAGGACGCGCTTGCAACGGCAACAAGGTGCTTGGAACAGTGGCTTTGCCTTGGTGTAGCAGCCCAACCTGGGGAGCCTCGGGACTGCCTTTGAGGACAGGCCATGCGGTGATCAGTTCAAATTCAGAAGGGCTCCTGTGCAGCAGCTCACGTATTGCAGATGGATGCAAAAAGTCAGGGTGCAGCAGTTGAGATCACGATGCGTCTGCAGACAGCAGTCGCATGCATGGCAGGACATACTGCCTCTCAATGGCAGCTAGGCCCTCACACTGCCTATCACAGTGACGCGGGAGCTGAGCATAGAGAGGGGGCAACATGTGCTGTAATATCGCAAAGCTGCTCTGATACAGGGACATGAGCAGCAGAAGTGCCTGCCTTGTAGCTTCGCACAGCAAGCCTACATGAACTGCAACGAGCACCCTACACAAGATGGTCTTGTCTGAGCACCCACATCGCTGATGCAGACAGCTCAGTAACTGTGGGAAGCCAAGCAATGCAGTGTATGTGCAGGCAGAAGAGGGCACAGTTGACCTGCAAGCAGCTGCCCTCAGGCCGACTGTGCTGTGTTCTGACGGCACAGCCAAAGGCAACACACGTGACCCGTACCACTTGGTGACCGTGACCGTGACCCTTCGCATTCTGCACATGCACACAGACTAAACTCAATTCGTCACACATCACCGACCTTTGACCTCGTGCTGCCAGCATGCACTGGCAGGCAAGCAGCAAGCAGACAGCAGAGAAGGTGTTGGCAGGCTGGGTGCAAGATGCTGGAAACAGCACCTTGCACAGGTGTGCTGTGGTGAGCACCATGCAGCCAGCCTGTCCAAAACATCACAAACAGCCTTTTATTGACAGCTGCAGCCCGTGACGAGCGGCAAGGACAGGAGATGACACCAGCGGCATTGCCACCCTCTGCTGGAGGGTGCTGAAAACGTTGTAAGTCAAAGAGCACAGCTGTGTGGTATACAGAGTCACTATGCAGTAAGAGTGTGCTCCCTGAATCTTATCGAGTCTGGTGCTGACCGGACAGAGTGTAGGATGCTGGAGGCACACAGTGCTTGCACAGCAGAGGCAGCTGACTGGCCGCTAGGGACGCTGCACCTCACATACAGCACAGCTGTGCCAAGGACAACAGTACCATGAGCAAGGCGGTGACCCCTGAGCGACCCTGAAGGTCTGAGCTTCAAGCTTCAATATACCCAGGAAGCCAGCGGCAAAAACGGCTTGCTAAGCAGAGGCAGCTACCTCAAGGCTGACTGGGTCATGCCACGCACAGCTGTGCTTTATGTTCGACACTGCTGCAGACCCAAAGGAGTTGATGTGCATCTTCCTGGCCTTGAGCCTTGAACAAGGGTCAAGGCCAGTGAAGGAAGCACATGTATATCTTTGGGTCTGTGAGAGCTCACCCGCCACTGCAACACCAGGACTGTCACTTTCAGCAACCCAAACATCTAGCGCTAGCAGTCTCAACAAGTTCAATCTTGGCAGCACACAGCAAGGCCGCTGAGGCGCTTGTCTGAACGACTGCCAGGGAAATTGCAGCCCACACACCACAGCTGTATGAAAGCCAGCCTAAGCTCACACAAAGACTGCCACATTTATGTGAACGGGACACTGATTGTCATAGCCAATCAGCTCCCCGGCAATCAGATGCAACAGCCCGAGTGGAGCTGTTCAGACCGGTGTGAGGGTGTGTGCATCCGCGGAAACCCCAAACAGATCTGGTGTTCCAGGCTACATGCCTTGACATGACTCTCGTGCTGGGCCACCGTCCATCAGTGCACACAATACGCCAAGCTACAAGCCTCAGTTAGGGGTGACTGGCGCATGCCCATGCACAGAACACTTACTTCCTGGCTTACCCGCAACTTCCCAAGGCGCAGCAAGCCCACGGGCTGCACAGGATCAGGGCTGCACAGGATCAGGGCCACAGAAACCCAGCAAGCACCCAGCCTGACTCACTGAGCAACAAGCCCCCCCAGGCGCAGCTGGCACATGCTCACGCATGCCCTCCCTCAGTAAGCAAGGCTGCCCTAGCACAGCAATAACATCCGTACAGCTGGTGCTTTGGTTGCGGCCCCTGTGCGTTTTCAATGTGCGCAGCACCCCTTTTGGCCCTGTCCGTCCTACATCCAATCAAACGTCCCTGTGCAGCAGCCTGCCCAGGCGTGGCTGGCATTGCCATTACAGCAAACCCCATGTTCCTCACTACAAGGCACAGACCCCAGAGCAGTATTGCCTGGGTGTGCACCTGTAAATGCTCTGGCGCAGTGGCAGAGCTCTGACTTAGTAGCAACCCAGCAGCCAGCCCCAACTCACTGAGCAGCACACTGCCCAAACGCAACTGACACATAGCCACAGCTGGGTCATCCTCGCCGCCCTCAAATGCACTGTCCACAGCAGCCTTGCTCTTCAGAGCCATCTGCTCAGCCTCAGCGCAGGCGCCGTCAAAGAAGTAGAACAGTGCCAGCTGGTCATAGATCTGGGCCACAGCTGGATGCGTGCTGCCGAGGCCATCCTCCATGGTTTTGACCCCTGCAGGTCCCCATGAGGGCAGAGTTGGCTGTGATCAAGATTGAAACATGTGCGCCAGGGGGATTGGTGATGCCAGGCTTCTTCTGTTGCTTTCAGGCCGCCAATGGCCTGCAGGCCACTGGCCGGCTGCATGGGTATCAGCAGCAAGAACCCAAAATGTTGCTGCCTAGGCAGCATTGCCTGACTTAACACTAGCAGGTGATCCTGCAGCCTTTGGCAGGCTGGATGAGTGTCTGAAGCAGGAGATTGGTGAACGACGGCTGGGTGGATGCTGCATGAACTGCCCAAGTACGCCAGCCTCTGCAGGAGCTGTCACAGGCTGGCGCCCCTGCCAGTTAGCTAC